>JWZX01000731.1:0-20233 GCA_001275005.1 Chrysochromulina tobinii
CGAAAGGGGTGGAGGTGGCATGGGTGGTCGAGGTGGAGGTGGCGAGGGTGGGGGTCGGGTGGGTGGAGGTGGCGAGGGTGACGGTGGAGGTGGCGAGGGTGACGGTGGAGGTGGCGAGGGTGGCGGTGGAGATGGCGAGGGTGGCGGTGGAGATGGTGGCGGCGGGAACGAGGGAGGCTGTGGCGAGGGTGGCGGTGGAGATGGTGACGGCGGGAACGAGGGAGGCGGTGGCGGCCGCTGAGGCGCTCCGGCAGGAATGGCAGGAGGAGGGCTGGGTGGTGGTGGTGAGGGCGGTGGTGGGGTTGGCAGAGGTGGCGACGGTGGCGGTGGTTGTGGCGGCGAAAAGGGTGGAGGTGGCATGGGTGGTCGAGGTGAAGGTGGTGGCAGTGAAGGTGGTGGCGGAGGCGGTGCAGGTGGTGGCGGTGAGGGTGGAGGTGGAGGCGGTGAAGGTGAAGGTGGTGGCGGTGAAGGTGAAGGCGGCGAAGGTGAAGGTGGTGGCGGTGAAGGTGAAGGTGGTGGCGGTGACGGTGAAGGTGGTGGCGGTGAGGGTGGAGGAGGCGCCGCCGCCGCAGCAATCGTGATGAGGTGAGTGTACCAGTTGATGACCATATTTTCCCCACCCGCGTAACCGACCTCGATTCTGTGAGTTCCGGAGGCACCCGCAGGAGGCGTCCAAGTGAGGCCGGTGGTGGAGCCAGAGTACCTGAATGTCGCACAGCCCCCTGCTGCGATTCCGGTGCCTCCGAAACTCCCCGCGGCGGCGGTGACAAACCAGCCGCCACTGGGCATTGTGATGCTATACACACCGTTGTTCAATGATGACGTGGAGCCATCCGCCTGGTTTGCATAGCCACTGCCTGAGTTCAGCATGCCTTTGCCGAGAGTCTGGGTTGAAATGAGCGTATTGCAACCGTAATCGCTCCGCCAGTATTGGGGCCTTGCAATCACGCAGGCGACGTGAAGGAAAAGGTTGTTCCTCATCTAATTGCGCCGGGTCGACCGCGACTCTGGGTCGACGTAGCCTGTCTTCTCTTCGTGCTCAGCCTAATGGCCACCTAAAAAGGGACACACTCGTTCTCGTTTGTATCCGATTTGGTGCATGTCAAAACGCATGCAACACAATTTCAACACGACACGCCATGTGGCAGAAATGGCGTCGAAAAGGGGCGCTGTGCGCTGAACTGTGTACTTGTAACTTGTGTTGTTTCGACTACTTAGCTTGCTTGCTTGTACTTGTAGTACGTGTGCAGTCGAGTAGCTACTCTGTACTCTGGCGTGCTCGTAGCCTCGTACTGCGTGTATAATATCTGGGAGCGAATGGCATTCGATTTGGTTCATTTGGAAGTATCTCGTGTTCTCGTCTATAGTCTCGTATGGGAGTAGTATGGGAGTTGCGGTGTCCGGTGAGGGTGACCGGTGTTCCGCGTTGGCCGTTGCAGACCTCGCGCTGCGGGTCTGCGCTCGTGGCGAGCTTGCAGCTTCAGAGGCTGCGACCCGAAAGCCTCCTAATCCCTAAGACCGGCTCCCACGTCTTTCCGTGTACTATCCGTCCGCGGTCACGTCAGGGTGTCAGACGTGAGTCATTTCGTTTCGGGTTTCTGTCACAATTCCTCCTAAGAGCTAAGTGAATGTGGTCGAGCGGTTAAGCGGCCATATTCCGCCGGATAAAATTATACTTTGCCAAGCATTATTTAGCATAATTTTGCCGTCCGGATCTCCGGAAAAGAAACGCAAACCGAACCGCTGTACCGGTCTGACCGGTCGGTCGGCGGGGCTCGCGGCTCGGGCGTAAAAGATTAACGCATAACGGGGGTCTGCTGTTCAAAGGCGCCCCGCGCGCTGTGACCCGCGCAACCCGCATGTTTGAGGCACATTCTTGTCAGACTTATACTCTATGCCTTTTTGCTAGCATGGGTCGGTTGGGACCGGACATGGGGGGGCTGTGAGCCGGGAGGTCGCCCGGCACTCGCGCGGAGGTTGGGAGAGGCGAAGCAACGCGGGCCACGCAAGATCACGGTATGGACGCGCACGCACGCGCGCTCACGCCGAGCTCGCCGAGAACACGTTCAGGCCAAACGCGACGAGAAGCAGCGCCGCCGCGACGAGGAAGTGCATGCCCGGGACCTGGAGGGACGCGGCGGGAGACGAGAAGTGCGCGAGCAGCCGGGCGTACATGGTGGAGCCTATGGCCGAAGTGAGCTCCGTGAGGGAGCCGAGGGCGCCCAGGAGGGCACCTCGCTCGCCCACTGGCGCGAGTGAGGCGAGAAAGGCCTGGAGCGCGGGCAAGCTCACGCACCCAAACGCGACGATGGCGATCCCAACGACAAACCCGAAGGGCGTCGGCGCAAGAGCCGTCACGACGAGCCCCGATGCGAAGACGAGAAGCCCCGAGAGGAGAGACAGCCGAAGTCCGAGGAGCGGCACCATGAGGCGCGGCACGATCGCGAGCATCAGCCCGACCAGTACCATCACCGGCCCCGTCTGCTGCTGCGACCAGCCAAACCGCACCGAGGCGTAGTTGACAAACTGCGCGTCCAGCGAATTGCGTGCGAGCGTGACCAAGAAGTAACTCGCGGCGGCGGCTCGCAGCATGGCTCCATGGAGGAAGAGTCTGCGCAGCCCGCTGAGCGGGTTCGCGCCGCGCAGATCCATCTTGCCTGCGCGACGCGCGGCCGGATTCGACTCTGGGGTCGCGAGAGCGATGACGAGCGCATTCAGCAGCTGCAGGGCGCCCGCGATCAGCAGCGGCATCCGCGGTCCGAACTTTGTCCCTAGTAGGCCCCCAATAGGGAAGGCGATGATGAAGGCACCGCCGATCGAGAGGCCCTGGAACAGGCCCAGGTTGGTCGCCGTGCTCGCGGGCATCGAGCAATCGACCACGTATGCCTGGCACACTGGCGTCATGCACGAGCTGCAGCCATCAATGATGTCGGCCAGGTACAGCCCCACGCGGCTGCCACCGGAGGCCGCCTGGAGGAAGTTGGTCATGGCGAAGCCGAGCGCAGACCACAGCATGAGCGGTTTGCGCCCCAGCGCATCTGACAAGCCGCATAGGTAGCCGACGCCCAGAAAGGTGAGCAGCTTGTCAACGGCCTCCACGTTGCCACTGAGCGCAATCGAGGCCGCCGATGGCTTCAGATTGCCGTTGACGGCCAGGCGCACCATGAAAGACATGTTGATGGCGTTCAAGCCTAGCGAGAGGAAATAGAGCCAATTAGAGAGCAGCGCCCAGAGGAATGAGGGCGACCTCATTCCTCGACCTTGAGACGCCGACGCCGCCGGTCGGGCGATCGCAGCACTCAGCTCGGCACGCGGGCTGCCGGGCCTTCGTGCGACCAAGGGGCTCGGCGTGCGCAGCTGGACGTGCGCGTTGGACGGAGAGGCGGGTGTGGCGGCGTGCGAGGCGCCGAAGAGCGCGAGGTGGAGAAGCGCGCCGACGGGAATGGCATGAATGTACTTCATGCCCCTTGGATGGCACATCTTTCGCTCCGTGATTGAAGTTATTGCATTTCGTCCATCCTTGCAGCGCAGCTCTTCCGAAGAAAACGTCGTCATGGGCGCCCGATATGAAATCCTTGGCCGCAGCAGCAGCAACAGACACAAGGAAGGACCGCAGCGCTCCTCGTCGTCGTGTGCCGCTCGCACACCGCCGGACGCCGCCATGGATCCGGTGATCGACGAGGTCAAGGTGTTGCGGGATGTGTTCAGGGGAAAGGAGAGCTCGATCATTCAGACGGAGATTCAGGTCAAGACGACGCTCGGCCAGGGCCACTTTGGACGTGTGCGCGTGATTGAGGCGCCGCTTGCGCGCGACGAGCTCAAGAAAAAATACGAGATGTTCCACACTGGGCTCTTCGCGCTCAAGATCATGAAAAAATCCGAGATCATGCGCTTGAAGCAGTACACGCATGTTCATGACGAGCGGAAGCTGCTGAGCCGACTCAAGAACCCGTTCATCGTCACGCCGTACCACACATACCAGGACGAGCGCAACCTGTACATGATCATGGAGTATATCCAGGGCGGTGAGATCGGCAGCAAGCTCCACCGCGACGAGACCTTCTCCAATGATCTCGCGCGCTTTTACATCGCGCAGCTCGTGATGGTCTTGCAGTACATGCACACGGAGCACGTCATCTACCGTTCTGTGGGCACGACGGACATCTTGGTCGACTCGATGGGCTACATCAAGCTGGTAGACTTTGGGTTCGCCAAGTACCTGCCGCCCAAGGAGGACGAGGAGAACAAGACGTTCACGCTCTGTGGCACGCCCGAGTATCTTGCTCCCGAGATCATCAACAACAAGGGACACAGCAAAGGGGTCGACTGGTGGGCTACGGGCATCCTGATCTACGAGATGCTCGCCGGCTACCCGCCGTTTTACGCGCCCGATCCCTTTGACATCTACACCAAGATCCTCAAGGGGTTCGACGCAGTGCGCACGCCCGCGGCCTTCGATGAGCAGGCGACTAGTCTGATCAAGAAGATGCTACACCTTGATGTGACGAAGCGTCTGGGATGCTCGGCGGGCGGGGCGGAGGATATCAAGCGGCACAAGTGGTTCCGCGGGCTCGACTGGGCTGCGCTGTACAACAAGCAGCTCGACGCGCCTTGGAAGCCCACGCTCGCCGATGACTCGGACACGAGCAACTTTTCGAGCTACGACGATTCGATCGAGGAGTCTGGCCCGCAGCTACCGCCCGAGGTGCAGGACAGGTTTGCGTACTGGGAGGCGCAGATGGCCTGAGATCAGTAGGCGCGACGCCTGACGTCGGCGGTCCCACAGCCGAAGGCCGCGAGCACCGCGAACGGTAATAGACGTGCGCGCCGCGGCGGCGCGTGGCGGCGGCGACGGCGGCGGCGGCGGCCGCGCGTGTCGAGAACTAAAGGACCGGATGAGAAAGGTCGTGTGGCCGCGGGCACGTGGCACGCCTGCATGCGCGCGTTTCAACCGAGAGCGATTCCGTTGTGTGCATGTCCCTAACTCTAAGCGAGGTCCGTATCTGCACATGGTCTGAAAAATCATCACCAAACACATAATAGATCATTCGAGTTTCGACTGGTGGACTGCGCCGCGCTGCGTACCGCAGCGGTTCCGTGTGCCGTGCCATCCTGCCATCCTCAACTGTCAGCGCCGCGATCAACAGTCTCCTCGGGAGTGAGGCCAAAGTCCCCCGGGTAGAAGGCCTGCGCTACGAAGGCGAGACGTTCGGTGAGGAAGCCAGCAAAGATGGGCAAGAAGCCAATCGAGTCCGGATTCTTCGCCGCAAGGAGCACCATGAGCACTGGCACGATGAGAGCGGGCGGGCCGCTTTTCTTCTCCTCGAAGGTGGTAGCGCCAAACCCGTCTGCAGAGCGTTGCGCGAGCACCAGGTACAATGCGCCCAAAATGGCGCCCAACGCGTAGCTGCGCACCGCAAAGAGATCAAAAAAGTACCACACGATCACGCAGCCCAAGAACGAGAGAAATACGTGATCGGCGAGCAGCTGCTTCTTGAGCGCTTCGTAAACCAGGCGCGAGTACTCGCGCTCCTTGTTGGACTTGTCCTTTGCCACCTCGATGTTTTGTAGGTCCTCATACCTCGCCGCATATCGCTGGGGCCCGTACTTGGCCTCCGCCGCCCCGGCGGCCAAAAAGTCATCGAGTCTGCCGCCCTTGAATGGCTTGGCGAGCATCGTCACGCTCGCACGCGTCGGCGACGACCTTACGCGCAATGTCAAGCTCTGCACTGCCACGGCCATGCTCAAGGTCGCCACGAGGGCCAGCCGGGAATGTGCGATCATCATTTTCATCTCGTTCGTAAAAAACAATTCCGCAACTCCCTTGAGTGGAGCCCCGGCCGTCCGCGCGTCCAGGTTGAGGGGCGCCTGTAAACACCCGAGGAGCTCTCGAGGTCAAACACCAGAGATATGAGAAGTGGTTTTTCATTCCGTGTGATTCATGCAGCTCCGCTTTCTACCGGCGCGTCCACGTGCCACTGGTGTGCGCCATGCACGGAGAGCAAGATCTCGCGCGCGTCGATGCGCGCGCCCACGCGTGCCGCGAGCTGGAAGCAACCGTTGAGCCTCCGGTGGAGCGTGTAGATCTCCTCGCGCGGCGGCGTGAGCCGCTCCTTGATCATCGTGGCCACATCCTTGGCGATACGCTTCGAGATGTCCTGCTTGCCAAAGTCGAAAGGTTGCGCGTCGCGCGCAAACGGGCTACCGACGAGCACGGCAGCGTCGTACTGGGCATCGAGCATGGTGCGGCCTTCCTTCCCCGTGAGGAATCCGAGCTCATGCGAATGGTGCAGGATGGCCTCGCGAGCCCCGGGCGCGCCTGAAGCGCCCTCCGCGCACGCCATCACCAGACGGAGGTACGAGTCCACAAACTGGGGATCGTACGACTGGCACGCCCCAAAATCGATGAGGGACAGCTGGCGGGTGCGAGGAGCGTAGAGGAAGTTGGACCAGTTCGGATCGGTCTGCATGAAGCGGAACGTGAAGAGCTCGGTCAGCGAGAGCCAGAGGAGGCGCGATCCCACGCGATCTCGCTCGGCGCTCGTCATGGTGCCCTTGGCGGCACGGTCGATCGACAAGCCCTCCATCCATTCGGTTGTGAGGACGCGCTGGCTCGAGAGGCTCTGCACGACGGCCGGTACTGCAAACTCTGGGTAAGGCGCCATCAGGCGCTTGAAACGGCGCGTGGCCGTCGCCTCGTTGACGTAGTCGCACTCCTGGAGCAACTCTCGTTGCGCCACCTCGAGGATTCGATCGAGGAAGAGGCCAGGGGGCACGAGCCCGGTGTAGTAGATGAGCTGCTTCATCGACCACAAGTCGGAGCGGATCGAGTCGGCGACGCCGGGGTACTGCACTTTGATGGCGACCGTCCTCCCGTCTTCGAGCACAGCGCGGTGCACCTGTCCGATCGAAGCGGAGGCGATGGGTATAGGCTCGAAGGAGACGAGCTGTGAGCGCCAGCCGTCGCCCAGCTCGCTCCGGAGCGTCTCCTCGAGCTGCCGGGCCGGCATCCAGTCGGCGCCGTCGCGCACGCGCTCCATAGCCACACGCAGCGCAGGCGGCAGCACATCCGCGTCATTAAACGAGAGCATCTGGCCGACCTTGAGAGCCGCGCCTCGCAACCGACAGAGCGTGCTCGCGAGCCGTTCGACATTGGCATCGGTCGCGAGGAGCGACCTGTCTAGGGGCTCGCCGCGTATCGCGCGACGCACCGCCGACGCCGCAGCACCGGCGGCCAGCCCCAAGCCGAGGCCACCAAAGTGCACCGCACGCGTCACCGCCATAGTGGGGACGGCCTTGGTGGGTCGCTGCTCGGCGCTGGCGGCTGCGCTGCCGGGTGGCGGCTCGACTGGCTCTGGCGCTGAGATGATCGACTGCGCCGGCTGCCACGACGACGCATCCTCCGTGCTCGGGGGCGGCGACGACGGCAGCTCTGTGTGAATATCTGTCAGTGAGGGCGAGGACTGCGACGGTGGTGGCGACGCCTCCGACAGCTTCTCCGGCAAGGGAGACGTACTGCGGATCCGCTCAACTGTATTGTGCGTGGAGGAAGACGCACTGCCGTCCATTGACGAGGGCGCAAACGCTCCTCTGGTGGAAGGCAACCGCCACGTTGCTGCAGCTGCAGCTGCGGCCTCTGCCTGCTGGATGACGCCTTCCCATCGAATAGGAGCCACGAGCTTGCCGCGAGCCGCCTCTTCCGAAAGGTGCAACGCCACCTGTTTGGCGACGAGACCCGCACCTTGAAGCACGCGGTGCATTGTCGCGCTCTATTGACTGCGCGCTCGCGCGGCGGGCCAGGGCGGACGGCGACGTGAGAATTCCCCAAGGGGCTCTTCGAGAACTTTCCGTGCATGATCTCATTACGGCGGGCGGGCGGGCGGCGCGCGCGCGCGGTTAGGACGTCCGACCAACACAAGAACCTGCACAACCCTGGCGCCTCGCCTTGCGCTCCCATGTCTGCACGAACTCCAAGCACGATCCCGCTCCCCCACGCCCTAGCTTGCCCTTGAGCTTGCTCGTCTTGTGGATCACATGAGCCCTCACACACCAGCGCGTGTCCCGAAGCTGCTCAACCTGGGATGGGTAGAGATTGTAGGACATAGGGAGCTCGAGCACTTGCTCCGTAGTGCGGCCGAGGAAGTGAATCCACACTTGCTGGTCGCTCCCATCCCCCGAGCAGGCCTGCCAAGGACGGCGCGACAGCGCACTACGAATGAGGCTCCACGCTGCCTCGAGGCGCCGTCGTGAGCCAATGTGGACGCTCATCAAGCCCGAGTTGACGAGCTCGTGGTCGGCTCGGAATGTGAAAGCCAGTGCGTGCGGTGGGAGCGAGCTCCCCAGGTGGTCGAGGTTGCGTAACACGAGCATGTCTGTGTCAAGGTAGATGAGCCGCATGCCGAGATGGTAGCTCGCGTTGATGATGGAGAGCTTGGCAAAGCTCGCCTGATGCATCACACTGGCCCAGGCGGGCACAGTCGGCTCGTTCCAGCTCGCGTGCAGCCGCAGGTTGCGCTGAAGCCGCATGAGCGTGCTGTTGACAGCGCTCTGGTTTCTGCCCGACAGCAAGCAGTGGAGAGGCATCGAAGAACTGACGGCCCGTAGATTGGCAGCCAACTCGACCACCCGCCTTGCTTGAGCGCGCCACTGAACCGCGGGTAGCTTTGCCCACTGCGGCCGTACATGGCGATCGTCCACGTGGAGCACCGTGACAAACGCCGCCGTCGATCTGTTCCACGAGTTTGCCTTTGCAAGCTTGTGCTGGCTGCTCGTGTTTACCGACGTGCAGAGCACCGACGGCTGGCATAGCCGACGAACACCTATGCCATGCCTTGCGAGCGTACCCAGGCGCTCGCTGCAGGGACACGACTCCGGGTGGAGCACTGCTTTTTCTGGCACTGCGCACACCATGTCGCACCTGGGTATGCTTGCGGACTTCTGCAGGGTTTTGCATGCAATCCTTCACATAAACGAACTAAACACTAACCGCCAAACCCCATCGCAGGTACATCGCAGGTACAGATAACCACATACCAAGATCGATCACTAACTCACTCACGCATTCAGGTTAGGCTCCTCATCTAGATCTGGAGATGGGGGCCGACGACCTCCTGAGCTCTTTCTTGCACCAGCCTTGTTCAGCAGCGCAAGTGCTCCGTCGACGACGAATTGGAGAGGAGAAGAGAAAACAGGAGTGACCTTAGCCGACTCTTGGTGCGGGCCATTCTCGTCGACTGTCGCGCGTTGCTGCTGCTGCTGTTGCTGCACCATCCGTCTCGAGTACTCCCTGCGTGACACGGCCTTTGGAGAGAACGAGCGAGATGCGGAAGCTGTGTTGGAAGGTGGTATCTCCGAAGCGGGCGGTAAAGCGGGCAGCGGCCTGCTGCGACTTGAAGAGGATCGAAACGAGCTCTGCGCACCGCATGCTAGCCGACTGACAGTGGACATCTTGGTCATCTTAAGGCGTGCCTTAGCCTTTCGGTTCTGATCGATCATCTTCTGGCCAGCGGCCGCCCACATGAGCGAATGCTTGCGCCGGCGCGTGCATTCTGAGCGCATGTTGCGCTCGTCAGCTGCATCGTTGAGAATCCCTGCCACGTCCTTGCCTTCCCAACTAGAGTGACGGTTCCGAGCTTCCTCGAGAACGCCCATGAAGTCGTCCGAGGTGAGGCGGAACATATCGCAATACGAGCTGCATTGGCACGTTGCATTCGCCTTGCACTCGACCTCAGCATCTCCCGTTTTGGAGGTTATCGTCTTGAGCAGCGTCTGCTCGCCAAAGAAATCGCTGTCTGTGAGGGTGGTGAGCAGCAGTTGCCCACCAGGAGAGCCTAGATCACGGCGCCACACCTTGACCAGCCCGCGGTTGATGACGTAGAGCGAAGAATTCGTCTTGCCTTCGCTGATGACGATCTCGCCAGGCACGAAGACGACTGGCGTAAAGTGCTCTACGAGCGACAGTGCCGTAGGCGGGGGCACCAGGCGAAAGATGGGACAGTCGCAAAAGAGCTGCCTATGCGTATGCAATATGAGTTCCATGGCGAGCCGCGGGGGCAGGTCACTCAGCTCCTGCTGGCCCTCTCCAGAGCGGTACGGCGAGAGCTGGTACTCGTAGAAGCTGCTGATCTGACTGGCGAGCGCGAGTGGTACGCGCTTGTGCCGCATATATTGGTGGATGTTTTGCATCTTGTGCACGACCTTCGAAGACTTGAACGAGATAGACTGGAGCGCTGATGTGGTGGTAGATATGATCGCCGTGTTGAAGATCACACCGAAGAAGAGAACGAGGACTGTCACCACGACCTCGGGTAGCGCTTGCGGCTCGACATCGGCAGTAATGTAGCCTGTCATCATGCTAGCGCCCCATAGAAAAGCATGAGCGTACTGATTCGCAACTGGCTGCGTGCCACGTAGCCAGGGGCTCGGGCCCCATCGATCTTCGGACGTGGGGTCTGTACGGCTGGTCGAGTTGCTCGTGGAGCTCAGGAGGCCATCTTGCTCGAGCTCACCGATGCACCACCACAAACAGGCGAAGCAGTGGCAAGTGAAGAGAAAGGTCAGAAAGGCACGGAGCACACGGGTCACACCCGGGTTCAGCCGCCCATGGGCTGTGCTTCCCTCGTTATGGTCTGCTGTGCTGAGATAGCGAATGAGGGGGATGATGATTCGCAGCACACGCAAGAAAGGAAGCAGCCGCTCTGGAGCAGTGCGCGGGTTCTGATCATTTTCAGGCTGCAACCGCACGCCAAGAAGCCAGGCGTACGGAAAGGCGGCTATGACGTCCGTCACGAAGTCGCCTTGAAGGTAGTGAGCGGCGACGAAGATGGGGTCGCTGATGAACATGCCGTCGTGCATGAAGCCGCGGCGGAAGCAGAGTAGAGGATTGAGAAGGAAGAGGAGCTCACACGCCAGGTTTGTAGCATGCCAGGGGGGCGAGTGAAAGGCGAGGGGAAAGGCAGCCTGCAGGGGCGAGAAGACGGCAATGTACAAGAGAGCGGCGCGCAGCACGCCATCCCATAATGTGACGACGGTTGCCGACGGTGGCACGACAGGCAGCCAGAATAAGAGATGAGACGCGCTCAGCATCGAGCACGTGGTCGAGTTTAGGCCGTGGCGATGGTCCTGCTCCTTGAAACGGCCAGCTTGACGCTGACGGAAGTGCCATGATGAGCGCAGTACGTTGCGTGCGTGAACCGCAGGCGACTTCGTCACGCCACGCAGGTAGTCGCCATCGTGGTCGATGAAAAGCCTGCGCAGTTCAGAGAGAGTCGGCACATGCAGGCGCGGGTCTGACTCTATCCTGGTGCGTGCCACGTTCGGATGACAAGACACGAAGCATGACGGTGCTGAAGCATGGTGGCCTTGCATGCGCAGGAGCTCAATCTTTCTTAGGGGATCGAATTTACCGAACAGCTTTGTTGACTGCCTTGTGGGTCCTCTTCACCTCGGCCCATCTGTTCCTCAGTAGTTGCGAAGCACTCAACGAGGACCGCGACTGGCGCTCGCTTGTTACTTGGTCTTCTTCTGCGATAGACGCCGGGACAACGGCCTTGCGCCAGATAGAATCAAAACCCAATTCAGCTTGTGGCCGAGAAGCCTGCGGGCTTTTCATTCGAAGCTCCTGGAAGGCGAACGGGTGCACGAATGGCGGCGTGGGCGTGTGTCAGATTGGAGCACGTCCAGCACACATGCATGTGTTGTGCACTGAGAGCCAGCAGAGCGCAGAGGTTTGCCCACCTTGAAGCTGTGATTGAGATCCTCCTGGAACTGAGGATCCCACGCCCAGCTCGCCCTTCGAAACGCCTTTGTCCGCAGCGCTGGATGCGTCGCTGGCTTGAACACGCTGCTCGCCTCGTTGACGTCAAATGCGGTCGAGCGCTGACTATTGGGCGGCGTGTCGGTCGTGAATCCCGAAAATGGCGGTCTCGGGTCGGCCAATGACGAACCACCGTTCGTATTTGCAATATGCACGTGGCGCTGGTCGAGTGCACGTATGAGCTTTGTCTGCTCAGTCTGCGTTTTGACGACCTCATCGAGGCGGGCCACGAGCTGCTTGGATAGCGATTCCATCCTGGGAGAGGTGAGATGACTGTAACCTTGGTCTCGCGGTGACGCACTGCCACGTGCAGCGCAATGATGATGTTGGTCCTCTGAGCTTGGAGCGAACAAGCTCATCAGCATACGCGGGCCAAAGTGAAGTGCGTGCTGGTTGGCCGCGAGAGGCGCGCCGCGAGAGTTGTACCGAAAAGGCAAGTCGGGGTGACCCTTATAGCGCGCGCGCGCGTCGTGAGTGTTGTGGTGAACGCAAGGCGTTTCATGCGGGAATACCACCGGCCGCCGCTTGCGAGCAGGTTGAACGCCTCGTATAGCCGCAGTGCGACCCCACAACATGCAAGTTCCTCAACTTTTTGGTGGCTGCACATTTACTTCGGGTCGCTGCTGGATGGCTGGAATGCCGTCGCGCGGAGCCAGCACTTTCGCCAGGTTCCTCTTCCTCGGCGGCGCCTATGGTCAAAGTTGCGCCAGCAGCAATGACCTAACTTGCATCACGGACGTCAGTCCCTGTGCTTGCCCATGCATCAGTGGCTTCACGTGCACGACGTTTATGAACTTATTGAACGTCACATGTTTCGCAGCGACGGCTATCTTTGTCAATCCCAACAGGTCAGGCTGCTGCCCGAGATGCAATCCACCTCCGCCACCGTATCCGCCATTCTCGCCGCCTCCGCCGCCCTCTTCGCCTCCGCTACCGCCCCCGCCCTCGCCACCGCCGCCATCGCCACCGCCGCCATCGCCGCAGCCACTGCGGCCACCATCGCCACCGCCGCCCTCTCCTCCGCCGCCTTCTCCTCCGCCTTTGCCGCCTCCACCATCACCTCCACCGCCTTCGCCTCCGCCGCCGTCAATGCCACCACCCTCGCCGCCGCCCTCGCCGCCGCCGCCCTCACCACCACCGCCATCGCCTCCGCCTCCGTCTCCTCCGCCGCCGTCGCCGCCGCCGCCTTCACCGCCGCCGCCGTCACCACCACCGCCCTCACCTCCGCCACCATCGCCCCCGCCGCCGTCGCCACCGCCGCCGTCACCACCACCATCTCCACCGCCCTCACCACCACCGCCATCGCCTCCGCCCTCGCCGCCGCCGCCCTCGCCCTCGCCGCAGCCGCCCTCGCCGCCCTACATCGTCGAGGTGACACTGGTGGCTTCGGGCGACGTGAGCGACTACACGGACTTGGTGCGCGCCTCGATCGTAGAAGCCTTCGCGGCGGCGGCCAACGTGCCAGCCTCGTCCGTTCGTCTCACAGTCACATCGGGCTCCGTACGCCTGTCGCTGAGCATCGCCGCCGCTACGCTCGCGGCTGCTCAGACGGTCGAGGCGGTCCTCGCGCCGGTTCTGAGCAGCGCCGCCAGTGCCTCGGCGCTTCTGCCACCGGGCCTCTCCGTAACCGCCACGCCCGTGGTGCAGCTCATCGACTCGTCGCAGTCGACGCCGCCGGTGGCGTTGGCGGCGGCGACACTGGCGGTGGGTGCAATCATCGCAATCGTCGTGGCCTCCGGCGTGGTGGTGCTTGGTACGGCGCTGCTGTTTGCCCTGCGAGCTGGCTGGTGCAAGCGCATACCAGCGACCGATGATGCAAACTCGCCCAAGGATGCGAAACCACCCAAGACGCAGATGAGGGGGGTCCACACGAATGACATACAGATGAACAGCCCAGAGATGAGCGCTCCACACGCGAGGTCGCCTCAGAGGTCGCCGCAAGCATCCCCGCCGAGGTCGCCGAAAGCTTCGATGGTCGTCTAGAGCTCCCTCGGCGAGCTCGAAAGCCATCAAGCGGCGTGATGACGCATTTGCTCTAGGAGGCAGCGAGAGTTCAGTTGCGAGATCGTGCGAGTGCCGAGTGGTGCCGTGATGCGTGAATGTGAAAAAGCTTCACGCCTTGAAGAACAATTGATATCACATACCGCCCAGGATCACACACCGCCCCAACTATCTCCTTGTGTTTCACGAGGAGTGGGTAACGTTCACACTCCCTATTCACACTCGCACGGCTCGAAGAAGTCTTTTTGGCTCACCGGTGTGCCGTCCCTGGCCACGGCCATCGAGGTTCTAGAACCGGGAACCACGTGGCCCTTCCCAAGACGTGGGGTTGTGCTTAGTAGACCGCCTGCGGGGATGGAGAATGTCGAAATGGCCGATGGAGAAGACGACGGCGACGGCGGCGACGATGGCGGCGACGACGCAGTGCTGGTGATGATGCAGGCTCAGGAGTCCTCAAAGGCCCGGGGTTACGTTCGGATTCGTGACGGCGACTCCAATCGACCAGTCGAGTATAAGGTGAAGGGCATCCACTTATTCGCAATGTTGCACTCGACCAAGGAGGAAACTCTCCTCACATGGCCCGTGCTGTTGAGCGCACTCACCATCCTTGTGCAGTGTGTGATCCTGAATGGCTTCCTCTTCGCCTACTTCGTGAGCGTGTCCCAAAAAGCGCACAGGACGTGGACGTGGGATGCCATCGTTTTTGAAGACGCGGACGGAGGGCTCTCGGAGAAGCTAGCTGGCTTGGCGTGCACCTTGCTCGCGCCTCTCTTTCTGCTGGTGAAGCTGCAGTCCAACAAGGAGTTCCAGCAGATCGCCATGTTCCGAGCCATGCTGGACAAACTCTATCCGGCGGAGGGGCAGGCGGGGAGTGCCCGGCCTCGTGGCCACTTCCTCTACTGGGCGGCCGTCTACCAGTTCCGCGTGGTCTGGATCGTGCCGTACGTGATCTTCGTCAACGCGGCCTTCGTCGCATCGACGACCAACATTCGACTCATCCTCGTCATGGTCCTGGTCGCCGCGTACCTGCTCGAAGTCGACGACTACATGTTCCAGGCCCTGGCTCTCCTCGGCCCAGGCGGGGAGCCTAGCAAGGAGTTCGACGAGCACACGAGCATCGAGGTGGAAAAGTCAACCGTCGCCGCGTGCGCCATGATGCACGTGCGCAGCGTTCGATTCATGACCCTCGTGCAGGGCGTCCTCATGATCATCATCAAGCTCCACCCATGGATGGTCGCCGCGTGGATGATCCCCGTCATCGGGTACGTCTTCGGCGCGCTCACGGCGTCCGAGATCCCCCAGATCCAATCCTCCCGCGATCTCGATCTCCTCCTCGTCATCTCGCTCACCGTCGCATGGATCTTTGGCATGCGCTGTGTCCTCTTGCCCGTGTGCGGAGAGGACTCGTACTTCTTCCAGGTCGAGAGCTTCTTCAGCACGCGTCCTGGCATCTGGCTCATGTCGCTCTGGACCGATTTCCCGCCGCCCCCGCCTCCCATGGATTTGCGACCTCCACCCCCATCGCCCCTGCCGCCGATGCGCTTGTCCACAATGTGATTGTGCGGTTGTGACATGCCGTGGAGCGGGTTCATGACGTTAGGAGCTCGTGAACTTTTGAGGATGAGGGTGAGGGCAAGGGTTCTAGGACCGGACGAGAGTCAGAAGTTGCATACTACACCACAGACCACACCCGACCCCCCCCGGGCCGACGCCCGGCCACTGAGTTCAAAATCATGTGGTGGGGATAGTGTGTGAATCCAGAAAGAATACCCTCCCCTACCCCTTTGGGTCAACCACTGAGTTCAAAATCAGGTGGTGGGGATAGTGTGTGAATCCAGAAAGAATACCCTCCCACCTACCCCTTTGGGTCAAGGGCCCGCCCGCACGCGGCGAGCGCGGGCCCGGCGGACATGGGCTGTCGTGTGAGTCTGAGACTGAGCGCGTGCGTGTGCTCGTGTCGTGTGAGAGCCTCGAAACAAGCGCCAAGCGGAGAAAACCCCGATTATACATTATTGCGAAGGACGAAGGTGGAAGGTGACGGAAAGAGTGGTAGAGTCGCATCTTGAGTCGCATACACCGCGACCTACACCGCACCCCACCCCACTTTTCCCCGGGCATTGTCGATTGTGGCCGTGTGAAAGAGAGCCTCGAACCGAAGCGAACCGACCAGGACGATGGAAAACAATATTACGAGACACTGTGTTTGTCACCCAAACGACACGTATGCACGTACACAACGAACATGCCGCCATCATATGACCACGATCATCGAGAAAGCCGATTCCCCCACGGCTCACAACTCAGCGACTCACGCAGGTGTCCGAGAGGTCAACTGTCATGCCTCATAGGTATCGTTGCCGTGATTGCCTTGGGAAACGTACGCTCTGTCGATCCCAAGACATGTATCGACCAGTCCCAAGATCGTGTTCATGGAATCGGGCACCGTGAGCACCGTGCCAGGGTGTGGGATGGAATTGATCTTGCCCAGGTGCTCCTGCACACGATATATCATCAGCAACGAGTCCGAGTCTGTATATTTGGCCCACTGATCTTTGTAGCCGGGCAACTTGTCCTCAAATCGGATGGGAAGCACAGGAATACCCTTCCTGATGGCCGCGTTGATCTCCTTCAAACACGGCTTGGACTCGAATAATGCCGCAGTCAGCACGACGATGAGCACCTTGGCTTGTGCAAATCGCGAGTTCAGGCGCAGCTTGAAGACTTCCCAATCTGTACCCGGTGGGACGTGCAGCCCGCTGAAGCATCGCACGCCGCGCTCATGGAGGAGCCCGAGAATCCCCGCCGCATAATACATGCCCGGCCCGGCGCCTTCGCAGTCCCTCCCGGAACGGCGACCCGACGCGTACGAGATCACCACCTCGGGATAGAAGTCGTCGAACTGCACGCCCTCTGGCATAAATTGCGAGAGCACTCGGCTCTTCACGGTCTGCGTCATCTGCTCGGTGATCACGCCTGGCACTGCGAAGTATTCCTCAGCATTCCAGCTCTCCGGCAGTTGCGAGCGTACTGCACGCCGCTCTGGCGGCGCCGACCCCGCGGCCAGCGCATTTACCGGCGCATCTGACCACAGTCCCCACTGATTGAGGATCGCGGCCGCAGCAATTGTGCTCGCCTGCGCAATGGCCTTCCCTGCCTGTGCTGCCGCCTGCTCCGTGAGCTTCTCAGCCTGCGCAGCCGCCTGCTCCTTGAGCTTCTCCTTGAGCTTCTCAGCCTGCGCAGCCGCCTGCACCTTGAGATATGCAAACATTGGATGGCTTCCGACCAGAAGAGCGAAAACTCCAAAGAAATGAACGAAAAGAACCGACAAATCGCTCGAAAATCGTCTTGAAAACGGCTGACCTTTTCGCATGGTGACTGTCTTCGTTCGACCTTCCCATTTTTGGAGAGTTTTTGTGCATGTGTGTATTGAGGTGCGCATGCTGCGTCGCGGCTTCCTGGTCGGATGTGCCGCTGCAGCGCCTCCGTCGAGCTCCGCCGCCGGCGCTATTGCGACACACGCGCGTCGGCCACTGCTAGTCAATGTCGACTTCGTTTCAGACACGATGTGACCCCACGGGTTTGTCGGCAAGCGGTGGCTCATGAACGCGGTGGAGGCGCGCGGCGGCAACGCAACCTTCGAGTTACACCTCCGCCGCCGGCCCTTTTTCCTGTATCCTGGCGGCCATCACGCCATTCGGCCATGGGGTGATCGGCTGGATGCCATCTATCCGGGCGGCCGCGAGAGCATCCGGCGCCTGGGAGATCGCGCAGGTTTCTCCTTCAATTTCAACGCACCGCTCTCCGACACGATGGATTCGCACCGCCTGTATGTTTGGGCCGAGCGCCAGGGGGTCGGCAAGGGCGAGGCCCTCGCTCAGGCCGTTGGGCACCAATACTTCGAAAAGGCTCAGGCGCTCTCGGACCGCGCGATGCTCTGCGGCTGTGCGGCCGTGGTCGGGCTGGACGCCGAAGCAGCTCGACAGTACCTCGAGAGCGACGCGGGCTACGACGTGGTCGAGCAGGAGGTGCAGGACAACCTGCGCCTGGGGATCCACTCGATCCCTGTCTTCATCTTCCGGAGCGCAGGGCTCGAGGCAGTCGTTCACGGCTCAGCAGATGTGGAGCGTTTTGGCCAGGTGCTTGACGAAATGCTCGCCGCTGCAGCGGCCAAGGGGGAGGAGGCGCCAAAGCAGGAGTTATGACACGCCTCGCAGCCCGAGGCTGACGGACAGGAGAACCACGTGATATCGGAGCGTGCATGTCTCCGAGAGAGGCTGATGATGATGGCGCACGCTGATGGGGGCGAATGGGTCACAGCTCGCCCCGGCGCGACGCTGGAGGAAAAGCGCTTGCTCTCGGCCGGCTTTACGAATGTTGTTCCGTTTTTCACGTTTGAACATGACGGGAAATTGCAAGCACTTTTTCCCACCAAAAACAGAACTTGGCGCTTCACTCGCGCCAACTCCGAACACACCGGACCTCGTGCCTTTGCGCGCGCCCGCCCGCACGATGGCCACGATGCACTCGCGCATCAAGAGCGCAACGCTCAAGTGCGACGTGCTCGCCTTTAGCGACGTCAAGCTCGCGACCGACTGCACCACGGTTGTCATCGGCCGGAGCCGCATCGCCGACTACCGCATCGAGCACCCGCAGGTCTCGGGGCTGCAGTGCACGATCACGCTACGCCAGGGCATCCTGACACTGCGCGACACGTCGACCAATGGAACGTACGTCGACGGCGAAGAGGTCGGCCGCGACAACACCGTCGAGCTGCACCAGGGCTCGCTGGTCACGCTCCTCGTGCCGTCTGTGGATGAACGCGACGAGGAGTTTGGCGCGAGCATCCCCGCCTTCTCCGTGCACATGAGCGAGGACGACAAGCCCGTCCATCCGTTCAACGTCCGCATCTTCAACGCGGCCCTGGCCGCGCCGCGCGCCGCATCGCCACCGCTCGCGCCCTCGGCCGCGGCCAGCGGCGGCGACGCCCCCAGGCCAGCGTTGCAGGCCGCGGCCGGCGGCGGCGCCAAGCGCGCCGCCGCCGCACTGGACCCAGCGGCATCAGCGTTCGTGGCGGCCAAGGGGGTCGACGCCAAGCGCCCCAAGCTCGACCAGCAGAAGGCCATTTCGCTCCTTGCGTCGGGGGCGCGGCAGGGCGGCGTGACAGCCGCGGCGCCTATCGCCCTCGAAACCAACAACCTTCGGCGCCGCTCAGCACGCCGTACAACGGGTGATATGAGCGCCGAGGACGCGGCGTGCGGCGTGCGCGTGCCCGTCGCCGTCGGCGGTGTCGGGCCGGCGCTTCGCGCGCGCGCGAGGGCGCACATGGCGGAACGCGATCGGCAGCCCCAGCCAGCCGCAGTGCCTCACATCGAGGCGCATGTAGGCCGTCAGTTGCGCGGCCGCGCGTCGAAGCGACACGCGGGCACGTTGCAGCGGCCGAGTGGACCGTCCCTTGGCCTCGAGCAGATCGGCACGGGCGCGCTCCGCGCTTTGCTCGCAAGGCTCCCTCTCCAGGCAGTGCTCAACCTGCGGGCGACCTCGTCAAAGCTCCTCGGATGCACGGTGCTCGTGGAGGCTCTAGGGCTCGAACGGCTCGCGTTCCCGATCGCGATCCCGCACGCGGCGGCGGTGCTGCGTAGCTTCCCCGCCCTGAGCACCCTCACCTTCCGGCGCCACTCCCTTGTTCGCTCCACCGACTGCCGGCTCGCTTCCCCCCTGAAGGCCGCCACGGTGAGCTCGCCCACAGAGGTGGCCGAAGCTAGCAGCGGGTGTGGCGGCACGTCCACCCGCGAGTCGTACGCGCTGCCGCCCGTGCCCTCGCCCATGGTGCTCGAAGCGGACGCCGACGCCGACGCGCACTCTGCCGGCGCCGCCCACGCGACAGTGTTGCCCGTGGCGCTCACGCGAGGCCGCCGCTCGAGCGCGTTGTATGACGTGAAGCCCATCGCGGCCGTGAGCGCCGCTACCGCCGCCGCCGCCGCCGCCGCCGCCGCCGCCGCTGCTGCTGCTGCTGCCACCGCCGCCGCTGCCACCGTCGCCGCCGCCGCCGCCGCTGCCCGTGATGGTGCGAGGACGACCGCCGCCGTCTCACCGGCAGGGCCGATGGCACCATCCTCGGCAGGTACGAGCGCCGTAACGAGCCCCAAGCCCTCGTCGGCGCTCGGTACGGCGCTCGTCGATCCGGACGGGCGCGGCGCGGCGGCGCTCGGAACGGCGCTCGAGGGCGCCGCAGCCGAGAGCATCGGGAGCCTTCTCGCGACCGCGGACTGCTTCGGCTCGCTCCAACGGCTGGCGCTGCCCGGCAACGACATCTTCGCGAGCGGGGCGGAGGAGATCGCACGCGCGTTGGGTCGGCTGGCCGAGAGCGCCGCATCGAGCGCTTCGTCGGCCAGCAGCGCGGCCAGCAGCGCCGGCGTC
>JWZX01000734.1:0-16238 GCA_001275005.1 Chrysochromulina tobinii
CGACGAGACGACGACCAAGGGGAGCGCGTCCATGCCGTCGGAGGTCTCGACGGAGCGCGCGATGGACCACTTGTACTCGGCGCCCAGATGCTCGATGCCGGCGAGCTCGAGCAACTGGCTCCACACGACGATGATGGTGAAGAAGCCCCAGAAGCGCCGCCCGTCGCCCGTCGCGTTGGTGTCGCAGAGGGACGCGCCCGTCGCGGCGCTCCGCACGACGTCGCAGCCCGTGACGGTCGTGAAGGGTCCCAGCGGCGAGCCGCCGCGCGGCCAGCGGTAGCCGAGCGACCACGGGTCCGCAGCGGCCGTCGTCGAAGCGAAGAGGGGGATGCGCGAGAGCAGGGCGCTCTGGCCGTACTTGCAGAAGGCGGTGCACTTCGTGAGGGGCGACAGGATCTTCTTGGGACCCTCGATATGAATCTTCCGGTCCGTCAGCGCGAGGACGACCGCCTGGCGCCGGTTGGCGATGACCGAGCTCGCATTGAACAAGTCGTGCCCGCCACCCACGTCTCCACCCACGGACCCGCCGCCCGACGACACGGGGGGGTAGATGGCCGCGACGCGGCCGTACGGCGCAAGCTGAACGTCGTTGATGGCTGGCGACGCCATGACGAGCGCCGGCGCCGCGCGCGTGAACCATCTCTGCACGGCCTCGTGCGTCGGCGGTGGCCCCGACTCAACGAAGGTCGCCGCCGCGAGCGACGGGTTGAGCGCGCCGCGCAGAACCGCGCCGAAGGAAACCGCGACGGACGAGAGGAGCGTCTGCGCGCGCACCTGGCGCGCGATCGCCTCCGAGTTAGTGTACCTCATCATGACGCCGTGGCCCCCGCCGGCGAGCACAGCGAAGACGACAGCGGCGAGGCCCAGAAAGCGGCACGGTGCCGCGCGCAACTCGCGCCAACCGCGCCACGCCGACACGCGTGCACAGCGCGGCGCGCGTGCAGCGCGCTTCGCCGCGCCGGCGGCGCGCGGTGCCGGCGCGAGCTTGCGTTTCATGACGTCGTCGTCGACGACGGACAGGACGTGCACCATACATGGAATGTTTTCGCAGTGGTACGGGAAAACCGGGGCTTTTTTAGGGTTAAATTGCCGGCACCTTTTCGGGTCCGTCGATTCTCCATTAGTAGGAAAGTTTGCTTTTGGAGTCCGAACCATACCTGTACTCGCACGCACTCGAGGGTTTAGCGTACCTCCCCAAGCGATGAACGTGTACTACGGCGATCGTGTACATGTACTCGATGGGCGTTGTCGACCAAGTTGAGCCTTCTCTGGGTTTTCTTGTGAGAATGGTGTAGGATTCTGATTGGGGCGCTGACAATTCAGCGCTGTGGGGCGGGGGACTGAGGATTCAGCCGGTAAAGTCGGGGTGTGTAGGATTCAGCCGGTAAAGTCGGTGTGAGTGTAGGATTCAGCTGTTCACTCCCGTGTGTAGGATTCACCATCATCGGAAACGCGAATCCTACAATCCTTGGAGCCAGAGGACCACGCTCGCTCACCGAATGCTGACGTCGCCGGTCGTGGATGCCCGTGCCCGGAACCGTGAATCCTACACACACCGGTGTGAACAGCTGATCCTACACACCGACTCGTTTACCGGCTGAGGATCATCAGACTTCAGAGTCAGTGCCGCCCCGCGCGCTACCCGCGCGCCGCGCCCGCACGGGCCGCGGCACCACGCGGGCGGGCGCTGAATCGTGAGCGGCCGCCCGCTATCCGTGAATCCTCCGGGCGCATTAACATATGAATACCTCGCATAGATTGTCGACCTCCATCCTCCTCAACGACCGGACCCAACGTGCAGACCCAACGTGCAACCTACCGGAAATCAAACGAAACACATCGGAATGGCTTGGCACACGCGCGGCCAAGCCCCCCCCCCTCACCGCACAGCTTCGATTCCTCACCCGCGCAGCGGAGCCTGGCCACGAAACACACACCGCAGTCTTCCTCTCTAAAAAGCCGCGCCACGCTCAGCGCCACACCACGTCAGGTAGTACGCGCCCCCACCACGATTTGCCGTACGCGCCGGCGTGTGGAACCAACATCTCCGAGATTGAATCTCCGGACCGTCGAGGGTGTCGTGAATGCACAACCATGCGACCCCCCCTCGGCGTACTGCTGTTCACACCCCGAGGCCGCTCGAGCCTGCTGTGAATGCACAGCACCATGCGCCCTCGTGAATGCACACCCATGCGCCCCCTCCCCTCGGCGTACTGCTGTTCACCCCCGAGGCCGCTCGAGCCCGCTGTGAATGTGAACCGCGAGACAGAATCGGCGTGATCGGCGCGCCCCACTTGACGAAACACATGCGCACTCGCTGACACTCTGTACCATGCGCCACTCTGCCACCGCTGTGGGCAACCAGTCACGTGTGCCTTGCCTAATTCGGCTTGCCAGTCGACTTGCCTAATCCGGCATGGTACTCGTCCTTTCACCGCCAAGGGTTTGGCGCGAGAGCTGGACTCGGACTCGGTCCATCCAGCCCACCTAGCCATCTTATCTTAGGCAGTGAAGTCCTCCTCCTCCGTCTTCGGCTTGCCCACCTCGGTCGAGACCATCTTCTCAAGCTTGCGCAGCTCGGGCTCGGGCAGGTCGGACTTATCGACGTACCTGTGGGAAAGGGAGGAGAGGGCGCCGTGGTGAGCACTTGCATGCAGCCGTCGTGCTCGAGCGCGCCTCCGCCATCTCGAGCTTGGCGACGTACCGCTTGGCGACGTATCGCAATCAGAGTTCATCAGAGGTAATCCGATCGAATTGGGGTCGCAATCAATGCCGCGGCACGACGTACCGCTTGAGCGAGGCAATCAGAGGTCATCAGAGGCAATCAGAGGTCATCAGAGGCCATCAATGCGGCGGCACGACGTACCGCTTGAGCGAGAGAGCGAGGAGCACATCTGCGAACTTGACGAGCCCTCCCGGTTTCTCGACCTTGAGCTTCTTCGCGATGGACCTGGCGCTGTTGGCGGCGTCGTCCTCGCCGAAGGTGCCGAGGGGCGGGGGCACCTTTGCAATGAGCTCCGGCAGCATGCTTTCAGGGAGCTTGTTGTTGGCCTCCGGATCGAGCTCAGCCCATGCTTCCATGAAACCGTCAATGTCGGAGGGCGAGACGAGGTCGGGGTTCTGTGAATGTGAACAACGACGGGTGGTGGGCATCAGTGGTCATCAAGGGCGATGGTCATCAAGGGTCATCAATGGTCATCAAGTGATCATCAGTGGTCATCAGTGGTCATCAGTGGTCATCAGAGGTCATCAGTGATCATTTTCGCACCTGCTCGGAGAGCGAGGTGAAGTTCTCGATCCATGGTCATCAGAGGTCATCAGTGGTCATCAGTGGTCATCAGTGGTCATCAGTGGTCATCAGTGGTCATCAGAGGTCATCAGTGATCATTTTCGCACCTGCTCGGAGAGCGAGGTGAAGTTCTCGAGGATCACAGCGACCATCAGGTTGAGGAACACCAACGTGCCGAAGAGCTGGAAGGTGACGAAATACGGGATCGCGACCCATGAGCCGCAGTCGACGCCCTCGGTGCACAGGCCGGACTCTTCCTGCACGAGCGAATCTTGGAGCAGCAGCGTCCAGCCGTCGCCGGTCACCGACTGGAGCAGCAGCAGCATACCTGTGGGGAGAGGAGAGGGCGCCGTGGTGAGCACATGCATGCAGCCGTTGGTCACCGACTGGAGAAGCAGCAGCATACCGTTGCCCACGGTCTGGAAGTTGCCATCAGTTGCCATCAGTTGCCATCAGTTGCCATCAGTTTCCATCAGTTTCCATCAGTTTCCATCAGTTGCAATCAGTTGCAATCAGCAGCATACCGTTGCCCACGGTCTGGAAGTTGCCATCAGTTGCCATCAGTTGCCATCAGTTGCCATCAGTTGCAATCAGCAGCATACCGTTGCCCACGGTCTGGAAGTTGGCATGAGATTCGACGTTGTCCTGAAGGACCAACGTCGCGAACAGGTGCATGCCGAGGACGGCATAGATGAACATGACGAGCGCGAGCAGCGAGCACACGTTGAACACGGGTGGGAGAGAGAGGATGATGGTCGTGACGAGGTCACGCAGCCCCTTGACGCCCTTGAGGATGCGCAGGATCCGCACGATCCGGAGCAGGCGGAGCACGCGGAGCAGGAATGGCGGCACCGGCAGGTAGGCCGTCAGGTCCGCCGCGAGGTCGTCGATGAGTGCGGTGCAGACGAGCACGAAGTCGAAACGGTTCCAGCCGACCGAGAAGTAGCCTGATGAGGGGGCGCAATCGGAGGTGCAATCAGTCGCAATCAGAGGTGCACTCAATCGCAATCAGAGGTGCCATCACTGATGAGGGGGCGCAATCGGAGGTGCTCAGTCGTGCTCAGTCGCAATCAGAGGTGCCATCAGTCGCAATCAGAGGTGTGCTCAGTTGCAATCACGTACCAATCGGGCCGAGCGAGAAGATCTTGAGTGCAAACTCGGTATAGTAGACGCTGATAAAGAAGCGCATCGCGTAGTTGTACGCATCGCCCTTGGTCATCTCGAAGCCGGAGATCGAGATGAACGCGTCGTCCTCAAACTGGTACGATTTGCACGCCATCAGCAGCGTGTTCAGCAGGATGATCGTGATGATGAAGATGTCGAAGTTGACCGACATGACGAGCTTGAAGATGTACATGCGCATCGAGCCTTCGGGCGGCGGCACTCCCTTCATCGGCTTCGCGAGCACAGCTGTCTTGATCGTCTGGACCCATTGGAGCTGAGCGCCGGTCATGGTAGCCGAGCCCGCGCCCGTCTCGGCGGCGATCGAGTTGAACGTCTCGACGATCGCGCCGATGAAGAGGTTGAGCGCGATGAAGGCGCCGACGAACATCCACGAGATCGTGAAGAGTGCGGCGGGCGAGTAGTCGTTGCGCACGGGCGCCAGGCCGGGGCCCTTGGCGGCCATCGCCTGGAACATCTCCGTCTCCCAGAGATCGCCCGAGGTCTGTGTGGAGATCGTGAGGAGATCGTGAGGAGATTGTGGGGAGATCGTGGGGGGGATCGTGATGAGTCGTGAGGAGATCGTGAAGAGATCGTGAGGAGGGGGCGGCAAAACAAGGGCGCTCAAGGGCAAATCGATGGCAATCGAGGGCAATCAACCGGGAGAGCGTACCTGGAGGAAGAGCGCGAGCATCGCCGAGCCGAAGTTGTCGAAGGAGTTGCCTGGAGGGTTCTCCCACGTGTTGCCCGCCGTCACGCACTCCTCGACGGTGGCGATGGTCGGATCCTCCGTGCACATCGCGAAGGTGCCGGCGAACATCTGCATACCGAGGATGGGGCAAAGTCGGCAATCAAGGGCAATCAAGGGCGATCAAGGGCGATCAAGGGCATCAAGGGCAATCAAGGGCACTCAAGGGCAAAGTCGGCAATCAGAGAGGCCGTCAGAGGCCGTCAGAGGGCCATCAAGGGCAATCAAGGGAGATCGCACCTGCATGCCGAGGATGGCGAAGACCGCTTGGATGAAGAGGTAGACGGCAAGCACATTCATGACGGCCGGGATCGAGGCGATGAGGGTCGCGACGATCACTTTCATCGACTCAATGCGACCGACGAGCCGCAGGGGGCGGAGTGCACGGAGCACGCGGAGGGACTTGAGGGGGGCGAGCGCCTCAATGTCGAGCACTTCCGCGGCGATGACGGTGACGGAGACGAGGACGATGGCGAAGTCGAGTTGGTTCCAGCCGTTCTTGAGGTAGGCTCGCTCGGTGAAGAGGAAGCCATAGGCGATGATCTTGAGGAGCGCCTCGGTCACGAAGATGGCCTGATGAGGGGGGCAATCATGCGGCCCATCAGAGAGGCCATCAGAGCAGCCATCAGAGAGGCCATCAGAGAGGCCATCAGAGAGGCCATCAGAGAGGCCATCCGAGAGGCCATCAGAGAGGTCATCAGAGAGGCCATCAGAGAGGCCATCAGAGAGGCCATCAGAGAGGCCATCCGAGAGGCCATCAGAGAGGTCATCAGAGAGGCCATCAGAGAGGCCATCAGAGAGGCCATCCGAGGCCATCTGAGAGGCCATCCGAGAGGCGATCAGAGATGTTCACAGCTCCAGCGGCACGCACCGTGAACACGTAGTTGGTGAGCGTCAGCTGGGCTTCGAGAGGCGATTCGGGGTCAAGGAGTGGCGAGTCGATGGCGAGCGAGACCGACGAGGCGATGATGATGAACAGGATGAACATCTCAAAGTTCGGGTGACGCACGAACCACTCGCAACACCTGTGGAAGACATGGCGAGTGCGTCATCAGCGCGTCGTCAGCGCGTCATCAGCGCGTCATCAGCGCGTCATCAGCGCGTCATCAGCGCGTCGTCAGCGCGTCGTCAGCGCGTCGTCAGCGCGTCATCAGCTTACCTGCGAATGCCGTTGCGCGGGCCGAAGAGGCAGAGCGAGTGCTCCTGGGGCCATGGCAATCAACGGCAATCAACGGCAATCAACGAACCACTCGCCTCACCTGCGAATGCCGTTGCGCGGGCCGAAGAGGCAGAGCGAGTGCTCCTGGGGCCAGGGCTTCTCGACGAGCAGGTCAGACTTGGGCGGCGGCTTGGGTGGCTCCTCCACGGGGATCGGCTCCTCGCCTGGGGGGAGGGGGGGGAGCGCCGTGGTGAGCACTTGCATGCAGCCGATCGAGCCGGCTGTTCGACGGGGATCGGCTCCTCGCCTGGCTCGGGCTCCTCTTCCTCGCCGAATGCCGAGAGCACCATGCCTGCACGCAGAAAGGGGGGGGGGCGAGTGTGGGGGGGGGCGATGAGAGCAGCCGGCGGGGAAGGGGGAGCGATGAGTGTGGCCAGCGGAAGCCTTCGGTGCTATCCATGGCAATCAACGTCAATCAACCGTAATCCATGGTAATCAACGGGAGCGTACCGATGAAGATGTTCATGATGAAGGGACGCAATCAGCGGCAATCAATCAGCATGCAATTCGAGTCTGCGTACCGATGAAGATGTTCATGATGAGGAACGAGCCGACGCACATGCAAGGCACAAAGTACCAGAGGACCTTGGGGCCGAGCACCGCCGAGGCAGCGAGAGAGGAGTCGACCCACTCGCCCGTGAACAGGATGAAGACCGAGATCAGGCCGGGCACGAAGTGGTCGAAGTTGGCGTAGTATGGGTGCTCCTCGAGGTCCGGGTTGGGGCAGACGGCGCCCGGGCAAGGCACCTCGGAGTAGCCAGCATCCTCGGTGTAGATGCCGCCGAAGAACTGTGGCGCAGGGGATGGTCAGGAGCGGTCAGGAGCGGTCAGGAGCGGTCAGGAGCGGTCAGGAGAGGTCATCAGCGGTCAGGAGAGGTCATCAGCGGTCAGAAGAGGTCATCAGCGGTCATGATCAGCGGTAATCAGGAGACATCCATTGCGTCAAATGGATGCCGAGGCAATCAAGGGACCATCAAGGGACCATCAAGGGAGATCAAGGGAGATCGCACCTGCATGCCGGCGAGCACGAAGACGAGCATGAAGAGGAAGGTGACGATCCCGAGCGACGAGATCTTGGGGAAGACGCGGATGAGGGTCGCCACGATGCTATAGAGCCCTTTCCACGACTGCATCAGGCACGGGGGACGCGCTGTGGTGAGCACTTGCATGCAATGCAGGCCGTCCGCATGCAATCACGATGTTATAGAGCCCTTTCCAAGACTGCACGGCGCGCTGTGGTGAGCACTTGCATGCAATCAACGCACCTTCATCAGGCGCAGGGCACGCGCGATCCGAAGGAGACGCAGCATCCGAAGGAAGGAGAGCTGCGGAATCTCGCCGTCCGCGAAGACCGTGAGCACCTCCGTCACGAGGATCTCGAAGAGGGAGAGGAGCACAATCGTGCCGTCGAGCACGTTCCAGTTGTCCGCCCAGTAGCCGCCGCAACTGATGAGGGAGGCAATCAGGCAGGCCATCAGTGCCAATCAATGGCATAGAGTGTTCCAGTTGTCCGCCCAGTAGCCGCCGCCCCCGAGGCGGAGGAGCTTGAGTAGCTTCATCAGTGGCAATCAATGGCAATCAGTGGCAATCAGTGGCAATCACCCGAGGCCGAGGAGCTTGAGTAGCTTCATCAGTGGCAATCAGTGGCAATCAATGGCAATCAGTGGCAATCACCCGAGGCCGAGGAGCTTGAGTAGCTTCATCAGTGGCAATCAGTGGCAATCAGTGGCAATCAGTGGCAATCACCCGAGGCCGAGCAGCTTGAATAGCTTCATCAGTGGCAATCGATGGCAATCAGTGGCAATCAGTGGCAATCACCCGAGGCCGAGCAGCTTGAGGAACATCTCGAAGGCGAAGAGGAGCGTGATGACGAGACCGACGGACTCGAGCTGCGCCGCATACCTGTGGGGAGAGGAGAGCGGGAGTTTCGTCAAGGAGAGCGCGCCGTGCTGAGCACTGGCATGTGCGGGGAGGGGGGGGGTTCGGACGAGTTCGGGCTGGGCCGTTTACTCCTCGCTCATGCCCGCGTATGGCATGCACATCAGGACCATGTTGATCTGTGAAGAACCGTGTGAAGGGCCGGAGTTACGCGCGCCGTGGTGAGCGTGGGCGTGGGAGTTGCGCATCGGACATGTCGATAGCAATCAATGGCAATCAATAGCAATCAACGGCCATCAATGGCAATCAATGGCAATCAACGGCAATCAATAGCAATCAACGGCCATCAACGGCCATCAATGGCCATCAACGGCCATCAACGGCCATCAATGGCCATCAACGGCGGATCAACAGCAATCAATAGAAATCAACGGCCATCAATGGCCATCAATGGCCATCAACGGCGGATCAACAGCAATCAATAGAAATCAACGGCCATCAATGGCAATCAACGGCGGATTAACGGCAGACCCGCGATCTTGAACGAAAGTCACCGAGCTGTTGCCGAGGCCATCAACGGCACTCAATGGCTACTCAATGGCAAAATCACTTGCAGTCAACGGCAGTCAACGGCAATCAATGGCAATTGCAATCACTTGCAGTCAACGGCAGTCAACGGCACTCAAGGGCAATTGCAATCACCAGCACGAGAGCGATCGAGCAGTTGCCAAGGAAGGCTGAGTTGGCAACCTTCTCCATGAACCCAGGCTCCGCCGAGGGCTGTGAAAGCTTCTTAGAGGAGGCCGTTGCGTCCATCTCCGCAGCGCGCTTCTCCATCTCCGCGGCGGCCAGGTCGACGCGGCCGAGCTGCGTGAACTCCTCGAAGAGGACGGCGAGGAAGAGGTTGCGCACCTGTGGGGAAGAGAGAGGGCGCCGTGGTGAGCACGTGCATGCAGGGCGCGTGCACGGGCAGGAGGTGGTGACTCACGAAGCAGCCCGAGATGATGATGACGCCGAGGTAGTAGAGGACCACCTGATGAGGGAGGCGATTGAGAGGGTCATCAGACGTGATGAGGGAGGCGATTGAGAGGGTCATCAGACGTGATGAGGGAGGCGATTGAGAGGGTCATCAGACGTGATGAGGGAGGCGATTGAGAGGGTCATCAGACGTGATGAGGGAGGCGATTGAGAGGGTCATCAGATGGGTCCTCGAAGGGACACATGAGTGGCCATCAAACGCCTTCGGTCCAGGCCATCAGAGGTCATCAGAGGCCATCAGAGATCATCAGAGATCATCAGAGGCCATCAGAGGCCATGCCTTCAGAGGCCATCAGAGGCCATCAGAGGTCATCAGATGCCACCAGTGGTCATCAGAGGTCATCAGTGGCGCTCGTACAAGGCTCGAGCCGGTGTAGTCCATGAGCGCAAACATCGAAGTCTCCCAAGTGTCCCACGTGGACGTTTGCATCAGCGTGACCGAGGCCATGAGCACGCTGTCGTAGGACATCATGTTGTTGAACGGCTGTGACTCGAAATACGCGCACGTCTGGTCCGCTTCGCACATATCGCCCTCCGGATTGCAGGCAACTTCAGTGTCGAAGTCGGCTTCGTCAGAGACGCCCGGCTTGAAGCCCTTGAGCGCGCACCTGCATGCAATGAGGGAGCCCATCAGCTGAGTTGGCCAATTAGGGACGCCTGGCTCTGCATGCAATGAGGGAGCCCATCAGCTGAGTAGGCCAATTAGGGACGCCCGGCTCTGCATGCAATGAGGGAGCTCATCAGCCGAAAAGGCCAACGACAGCCGTCCAAAGCGCCGTCTCGAGCGCTCGCACCGGTAGTGGAGCATGCCATCAGCAATCAGGCGCAATCATGCGCAATCAGGTGCAATCAGGCGCAATCAGCAATCAACAATCAGGCGCAATCAGCAATCGGACGCACCGGTAGTGGAGCATGCCCTGGAAGAGCTCCATGCCCACGATGCCGAAGACGACGAACACGAAGATGAAGAGCATCGTCACGTTGCCAAGCTTCGGAATCACGTCCATGATGCCCTCGACGATCACCTTGAGGCCGGGGATGATCTTCATCGCGCGGAGCGCACGGAATGCGCGGAGCGCTCGGAGCGAGTTGACGTTCGGCAGGTCGATGCCCGTCAGCAGGATCGGCGCCCACGCGCACGACACCACCACGAAGTCAAGTTGGCACCATCCATCGTGCAGATAGCAGTTCTTGTTGCCGATGATGCCGTACGCCAGCATCTTGAGGAGCATCTCGACCGTGTAGGCGTACAGGAAGAAGACTTCCAGCTGATCAATGAAATCCGCCTTCCACGTGCCGGGTGGGTCCATCGGAGACTCCCACGCCATCACGCTCACGTTGAGCAGGATCACCATTAGGATCAACGGATCGAACCACCAAGTGTTGATGAACTCAATCGCCCAATTGCGCGGGATCATGTCCGGCTTCAGGCAAAGGAGCGACACGCCATTCGGATCATAGGTGCGGCCATCGGGCCTAATGATCTCGACCGGCTGTACAAAGCCAGAACCCTTGGGCGTCTTCGGCGCCGCACCCTTGCCGCCAGGCGCCGCACCCTTGCCGCCAGGCGGTGAGGGCGGCTTGCTTGGTGGTTTCTTTGCATCGGTCGGCGGCGACTTTGGATCCTTGGGTGCCATGCTGCTCCCAGCTGCTTAGCCTCGACTCGAGCTTTGTCTCGACCTCCGCGCGCACACGTCCCGCTGGGAGTGCACGAGATGAGAGAGAGTTGGCCGCCAAAACGCAGTTCGGATCGTCGCCCAAAATGAAACATGATTTTTAGGGACAAAAACCGAAAAAAAGGACGAAACCCAAAACACTGACGAAACTAACAAGTCGATTACAGTCGACTGTACCCCACCACATTGTCTCACGTCGCCGCACATACGAAGGCGAAGCTACAATTCGATCGTCAGATCGATGATGATGGGCAGGTGATCGAGAAGGAGCACGGGCATCGTCTGCACACGAGCGACGCGCACACGCGCGGTGCCATCGTGGCGGCGCTCCGTCTGCATGTAGGCATGGTCCACTGTGACGCCGGTCCAGTGCGAAAAGCGCGGCGCGCCATTCTGCTGATGGAAGGAGCCGCGCTCAACACCCGGCAGGTCGTTGACGTGGGCAAAGCCTGCCTTTTCCAGCAGCCCCGAGGGGCCGTGAACGCCGTCGTCGCCGCGCGCATTGCTACACATGTGGCCCTTTGTAGTCAGAAAGTGCCACTCCGAGGCCGAATACTCGCTTCGCCGCACCTCGCTAAAGTCGGTGGCGAACAGTACGCCGAGTCGGGGGCTGCTCTGCGCGGCCAGATGGGCCCGCGTGCGGCAAGCCTCGAGCGCGCAGGCCACCTCGGCTGCACGCAACCCGCGCGACGGGTCGCCCGAATGATGATTGCGGTGGTGTAGCTGCGTGACGATGAGTCCGAGCGTCGGTGCGTCCGCTGTGGGGCCGAGCGGCAGCTCAACGTACCGCGCCGAGCGTGTCTCGCCATCGGCCTGGACGACGGTCGCCTGAAATTCGCCGTCGAGTGCACACGAGCCGCCATCGAGCAGGGCGCACCGCGAGGCAATGAGCGCCGGGTTGTCGCCACCTGTCTTCACGGGCGTGCGCATCAGCAAGAAGCCCTCGTCGCGCAGCGCCTTGTCGAGCAGCGCCATCTGCTTGGCTGCCTCCGGACAGTTGCGCAGCTGCGACGGGGTCGAGGCGGGGGGGCACAGAGGGGCGCACCCGTCAGGTGACACACCGAGCAGGGTCCAGGCACGCACGCAGGCTTGTGTGGTTTTCGGCGCGTCCGCACCTTGGGCCTGTTGTTCGACGTGTTGGCCGTCTCTTGCAGTAGCAGCACGTCGGCGCAGGTCGAAAGCAGGAATCGAGCAATCACCGCCGCGTCGTGGCACGTCTTGTCCGTGCCCCACGCATGCGTGCGCGCACCGAGTAGGCCATTGAGGTTCCATTGGAGCACGCGCACCTTGGCGGCGCCGAGGGTGCGCGGATTCTGCTCGTGCAGCATCACATGCGGCGGCAGCGCTTCCCTTGGCGCCGAGAGCACGTCCTCCTCGAAGAGCGAGATGATCTGCTCTCGAGGAAGATCAAGAGCGGGCTGCAGTGCGCCTCGCTGCAGATAGCTCGAGGTCACCACCACGGCTGGCGATCGATTGGCTTGCTGGGCTCCCTCGCCCTCGTTTTGAGAGAGCCCCATGCTCCTCTTGCTCAGACGCATGAGCCACAGCAAGAGCATCAGCGAGAGCACCGCAAACAAAAAGGCAACGATCATCACGGGCCGCATCGGCCAGTGATCGTCGTCGTCGGAGATTTGGACGGCTGGAAGCTCGTCGTGCGACCTGCGGGCGGCTCGCTTGAGAGAGGCCTGGAAGCTGCTTCCGATCTCGCGCTTCATGTCATCTAGCTGGCCACCTAGCTTCTGGATGGCGGACACGGCGCTCGCCGACGCGACGGCCGTGGTGGCACTGGCACGCTCGAGCTGTCGGCTGGCAAACCTCGCTGCGCTCGCCGAAGCGTCGGCCACGGTGTGGCTGGCACGTCCGAAAGTCACTTGTACGCTGCTTCCGATCTCGCGCGTCTTGCCACCTAGCTCGAGGACGGCGGTACAGGCGCTCGCCGAAGCAACGGCAATAGTGTGGCTGGCACGCTCGAGCTGTCGGCTGGCAAACTTTGCCGCGCTCGCCGAAGCGTTGGTCACGGCACGACTGGCACGTCCGGCGAGCCTCGCCGCGCTCGCTGATGCGACTGCCATGTTGTGATTGGCGTGCCCGAGCTGTCGACGGGCAAACCTCGCCGCGCTCGCCGATGCGACGGCCATGGTGTGATTGGCGTGCTGGCGGGCGAATTTGTAAGCGCTCACCGTTGCGATGGCCATGTTGTCACTGGCGTGCCCAAGCTGTCGGCCGGCAAACCTCGCTGCGGAGGGCAGCTTTCGGAACGGCCAGGTGGCCGCCCACATCATAAAGTGGGTGAGCTCCAGAGCGAATGCAAGGACTGCATCGGAAGTGGTGGCCCACACGTACCCGACTTCACTGTTAAATGTGCGGACCGTGATTGAGAGCGCGTCGACGATGGGATTACCTCCTCTGCTGAGGGCGCTGAGTACGAGTGACAGTGCGTCGGTGGGGTGGACTGCGCCGCTGCAGGCCACCTGGGCCACGGCGCTGCTGCGGTCGTCGCGGCTGGGCAAGAAGCGGGTCCACACGCTGCTCGTCATTCGCGGATTTGAGGTTCGCGGCGAGGTCGTGCGTAGGGCGTCGAAGTTCGCAAAAGCGGAGACGCAACCGGTGTGCGGGTGTACAAAGTCAACAGTCGTTGGGTTTCTAATAGGTTTCCTTCAATGGAGGAGCTGGTTTTGTCATTCGGTGTGACTATAGAAGAGTGAGTGAGTTATTGAGACACAGACACACCGCGGAACAATACGGGGTACAGGTCGAGAAGTCGAGATACCTACTGAGGCTCATAGGGCATCCCATAGCAGCACACGCAGCATGTATACAAGCTCGTGGCCATGTTTTGAATCCAACGGGTTCCTGTTCGGGCGTCGCTATGCTCTCTCACTCTCGCACTCACTCACTCCTCACTACCAGTATAGAAGACCGCGACTTGACTTGACCTTTCGGTGTGGACTTTCGCCGCCTTTTTCCCAACTTCCCATGAGGAGGCTCGGGTCTTTGAAACCGCTGCGAAAAAAGTCTCCTTCGGGGCGTGGTCTCGACCTCTCGCGCTCCGTTGCCTCGCCGTGCCCAGCTGAGGCGTCATGACCGTTCTCACGTCGGGCTGAGCAGGTGGCACCTTGCAGGCTGTGTCAACGCTGTGCGCTGACGATCGAGCGACTTATTTTGGTGCTCGCTTCGAGATGGACGGTGCCGCAAACAATCAAGATCGGAGCCGGCTGTTTCTGGATGGGCAACCACCCGGCTCACTTTATGCGGGCTGCAGTGGTCGGTGGCGCACGCGTGCAGACGTGCCTTCGGCCGACCTCTCTGCAAGTGGGCCCGAGATTAGTCAGCCTGCACATTGACTTGCAGGCATGCGCCGGCTATGCTCCCGTACGCACCGTAGTGGAGATGTGCACAGCAGCGGCAGAGTTTGGAGCTTCATCAGGCTGCTGATGGCTCTGGGATCGGCCTGTGGGATGTCCTCAACGGACCCGTGGTCGCTGACAGCAGCAGAGCACTCTCAGGCTTCGGCTTGACCGTGTCACATAGGGCTCTTGTGTGCATAATGTAGGTTTCCGGACTGCCAGTATGCGTCATACGTCGACCACTCTTCATCTTAGGATCGCACACCACTCTATAAGAGACACACCATCAAGAACAGGCGAGAGAATGTGTTTTGGAGCGCGACTTGTGGAGCTCTGTGGCCAAACAGTTCACGGGTCGAAATTCGAGGCGAAGCCGGATTTCGATGCACATCTCCAAAGATCGCGAGACAGCACATAGCTGGAGGGCCATAGATGGAGTCTAGGGACTATATGGACTCATAAAACACAGAGAATCACGCCATCACAAGTCGCTCTGCATGGCCAAGTACCGAAATGCGACCAAAACGCGACCTCACGGGCCGTACTCGGGGTCACAATGTGACATCTGAGTGGCAACAGTGACTCGGGATGGCGTGATTCACTGTGGAGAAAGAAATCGGGCGTCGTTTCACTCAAAAACACTCAAACCCGAGCCTCCTCATGCACAGTCTGTGAAGAGCCCATGAAGGGAGTCGGGCCTTGTCCCTCGTCCACGTGCGCGCGAACCGTCCCGCGTGCCCCTCAGTGTGGTGCCTCTGATTGCCCATCTTTGCCCACGAGTATTTTCAATGAATACACAAGGGGCTCCCAGCCCCTTGGAATACAACGAGTGCAACCTACGAGAGTGAGACCTGTGAGAGCAAAGAAGCAGAACATGCACGTCTGCAGTTCGATGCACATTTAGAGGTGTACATGTATGTCTCTAAATAGACTAGAACAGTTTCCGCCAACTTTTGGGGGGCTCTCCCTCTGTGAAACCGCCTATGCACAGTCTGTGAAGAGACCATGTGTGTCCTATTCACAGTTTACGTGGTGTTCATAAGAAAAGCACGTCGCCAAATGGCGCATTGCCTCGCGACGATCGAGATCTTGGCCGGCGAGGAGCGCGAGCTCGCCGACTGCGCGCTCTCGCACGCAGCGTTGCGCGATCCGATTGTGGGCAGCGTGCGCCTCCTGCTCGATGGTCACCTGCTTTGCAGCCTGAACGCGGAGCGGCCGCAGCAAGCCGTGTGCATCTTGCTGCAGCAAGGCACGGCAATCCTGCGATGCGAGGGTGCGACCGGTGCCGCCGTGCATCTGCTCGGCCGCGCGGCCAACGCCTCCGCCGCATCGGTGAGCGCTGAACGCGGCAGCGACCGTGTGGCTCGCAAGCGGCCGCAGCCGTCTCCGCCGTCGGGCGGGTCGACGGGTGGCGCGAGCAAGCGCACGCCGCGCCTGCGCTTCAACCCGGAGGTGCTCGTCGCCGAGTACGTGCCCAAGCGAGGTGGGCCGAGCATGGGCATCTCGCCCGAGCGCGCGCTCGTCTCCCTCGACGAGATGGTGGCACGCCAAGAGCAACGACGGCTCGAGGAGGCGGAGGCGGACGAGGACGACGAGGACTACGAGGACGAGGACGAGGACGAGGACGAGGGGTCGATGGAGGCGTTCGAGCAGATGATGCGACAGGGCGGCCCGACCGGCGCCAAGGGTGCGGCGCTCAGTGACGTGTATTCGAAGCTCGCCGAGCTGATTCTCAAGGAGCAGCAGCGGAAGCAGCAGCTGCCGATGGCGCCGGCGCCCGCACAGGCGGCACAGGCGGCGCGGCAGCAGCTGGAGGAGGAGGAGGAGGAGGAGGGCGAGGAAGAGGAGGGCGAAGAGGAGGAGGAGGAGGAGGAGGTCGACG
>JWZX01000736.1:0-11206 GCA_001275005.1 Chrysochromulina tobinii
CCTCCCCCCCCCCCTTCGTACCGTGCGCGTGAGGTGCGCTCCCGCCTTGCTTGCAGGCGGAAGACCTTCTGGCGAAGCTGATGGCGAAGCAGCAGGAGCTCCTACGCATGCGCCAGGCCATCTCCGAGCTGCGCCAGCTGCACGATGGCGAGCCCGAGCCTGCGCCCGCGGCCGCGGCAGAGGAGGAGGAAGAGGAGAAGGAGGATGAGGAGGAGGGCGCGGAGGATGAGGCGGCGCTGCTGCAGGAGCTTCTGCAGAAGCGCGCGGAGCTGCAACGCATGCAGGCGGCCATCCAGCAGCTCGAGAGCCTCGGCAGCGACGCATTCTCGGGCATGGGAGGGGCTTATGAGGACGAGAAGGACGAGGAGGACGAGGACGAGGACGAGGAGGACGACGACGACGAGGATGAGGAGGGCGAGCCGAAGACGGAAGAGGAGTGGCTCGCCAAGCTGGATGCGCAGCAGCAAGAGCTCGCGCGCCTGCGGGCGACCATTGCCTCCTTGGCGCCCGTGCCCAAGAAGGAGGAGGATATCGAGGAGGAGGAGGAGATCGAGGAGGAGGATGCAGACGAGGAGGAGGAGGGCGATCGCAAGGAGCTCGAGGAGATGCTCGCCAAGCTTCAGGCCAAGCGGGCTGAGCTCGGCGCCCTCATGCAGGCCAAGGCCGAGCTACAAAGCCGCCTCGACGAGGCCTTCGTCAAGACGGCGGCTGCGCCCGCGCCCCCGCCCCCCACCGCGCGTTCGAGCGGTGCGGGCGACGACGAGCTGCGCGCCATCCTCATGCACCGCCAGCAGGCGCAGAACGCGGTCGAGGAGCAGGAGCGCAAGATTGCGCAGCTCACCGCGCTCCAGGCCGAGCTCCGTGGACGCCTGTCTGACCTCCAGGAGGAGGGCGGTGCGGAGAAGGACGGCGGAGCGGAGGAGGAGGAGGAGGAGGAGGAGGGGGAGCCTCAGACGACGGCCGATGCCGATCTCGCAGAGCGTGTCCTGATGCAGCTCGCTCGCAAGACCGATGAGTGCCAACAGCTCGCAGCCGTCGTCGAGGAGGCGCGTGCGGCCGGCATGGACCCTCAGAACCCTCGTCTGCAGCTCGCCGAGCGGAGCCTGGCCACGCGGTACCAGGAGATCAAGGAGCTTGCTGCGTTCGCCCACCGCCTGGGCCTCGACCAGGAGGAGGAGGAGGAGGAGGAGGACTCCCCTCAGACGCGTGCGCTGGTGCAACGCCAGTCCGCTGCTGCCACGTCGTCGGCCAAGGAGGCCTTCGAGAAGGTGCAGCGACTCGAGCAAGAGCTCGCGCAGTGCGTCCAGGAGCTGCGCAGTGTCGACGCGAATGCGAGCGAAGCCGTCGCCCGCCACCCAGCCTTCCGCCGCATGCGTGCAGCCGTCGTCGAGAAGCTCGAGACGCTCCACGCCGAGCTCGTCGAGGCACGCTCGGCCTACGAGAAGCAGGTGACGCAGCAGCGCGCACTGATGGCGCCGGAAGTGGACGAGGACGAGGACGAGGACGAGGAGCAGCATGACTTGTCGCCCATGTTGCGCGCGGCCCTCGACAAGCTCTGGCAACGGCCGTACGATTGTCGCATCTTCACGCTGCAGCTCCTTCAGAGCCTCGCCCAGCTCGACGACCAAAGCCTGTGCATGATGACGTCGTGCTTTGCGCGCTATCTCGACAACCATTCGGAGCCGGCATAAATGAGAACCGACGCAAACCAACCGTTACATACCAACCGTGTGCCGTCCGGAAAAGCATCGTGCCGAGCTGCACGCAGAGTCGCATCGTTGCGAAAGCTTGCATGAGATGCGTTGTGGAAAAGACACGCATACTCGCAAGGGTGCGAGGGGAGGGACGTGGTCTTGCTAACAGATCTGCGTCGGGGTCACGGGGGTCACCAGGAAGACCTGGCATGGTTGCCGTGCGATCATGGCGCTGGACTCGCCAACGAGGCGTCTCGTCAGGTCTTTGGGTTTGGGTGTGAGAGTGGTTCGAGTTGCCCTCCTGGGCTGATGCGTGCGCGTCCCCGCTGTGACTGTGTGCGCGGCGCCCCAGCGCGGCAGTCGTGACCACATGTCTTCAGGCGCGTATCGTGTGCCCGGAAGGCGGAAGTCCGGGTGGGATCCGGAGGCCGTGTGGAGGGCTCCGCGGGCGTGAGCGCCCTTGTTCCGCCGCGTTCCGCCCCGGGGCAAGCTGGGGCATGTCGGATTCGTGTGTGCGTGAGAGCGGTGACCGGACGCTGTGCGCGAAAGCCACGCGAAATCCGGATAAAAACGCGCAGATTATTTTTAACGAATCCGGGCGCCGCGGCGCGCGGCGCGGGTCATCCGCGACAATCATCGGCCTCGGCCCTCGCGGGACGCGGACGGGACCCCCGCGGTCGGACGGCTGCAACGTCGAACGTGCACTCTGCACAAGCTGCAAGCTCGAACGTAGTATACGATCGGCGTATACGATCGGCGTGAAGACAATTTAAAGACTATAATAAGTGACGCACACGCGCGGCCTCCCGCCGCGCCCCGGCGCCCCTAGCCCGCGGGCGGAGCGTCCGGTCACGTGCGCACCGGTCGCGCGCCGTCCTCGAACGCGTAATCTATAGGAAAGCAACCGAGACCCGCACGGACTCGCTCGCTCCGGCGGTGTCCTCGCGCGCGGCTGAATGCTGAGCTTGGTTACCAATCACTCAGGTCCAAGGCTTGCTGCGGCTGCCTGGGTTTGGGGAGAGTGTGGCTCTCCTTCCCCTGCAGCTTCCGCGAGGCTTTGCTGATCTCTGCTAGCCAGATGAATTCAGCTGCCTTCTCATCTGGCACGACTTCGAACGCCAGCCGCTCGCTGCGATCGACAAGTGAGACATTCGCTCCAGCATCGACCAGAAAGTGCGCAGTCTCAACCTGCGCGGCGCGGGCTGCCGCATGCAGTGCGGTCTTGCCAGAACTGGGCTGCGCGTCGATCATGGCGCCTCTGGCGAGCAGCAAGCGCACTGCTTCGAGCGCTCCCGATGCAGCTGCCAGCTCCAATGGCCGGCGATCCCCCAGGTTGACTGTGTCTGGGGCAGCCTCGAGAAGAAGCTGGCAAACGGCTGCTTTCCCAGCAGCGGCAGCTACCGCAAGGGGCGTGACTCCATCGTAGTCGCTGGCTCGTGGGTCAACTCGAAGACGAAGGAGCTCTTGGGCGGCTGCAGCGGAGCCGGCAAGAGCTGCAGAGTGTAACGCACTCCTGCCACGCACATCCAGACACGCGGCGCCTGTTGGCTTTGCGTGCTCCCACAGAATCTGGAGTGCGCGAGGCCGGTTTGCCGTGGCTGCCAAGTGAAGCCCATTCTCGAGCTGCGAGCCGAAACCAAACAGCAGTGAGCCTCCTCCGGCATGCTCAGCACCGTGAGCTCCGCGTTGCAGCAGCACAAGTTGCCTTTGCAAGCGACCAGAGTCCTCATCGGGCGGCTCGCTCACCAGCAGGGCGCAGGCAAGTAGTTCATCTGCACTCCACTGCACATCGACCACATAGCACAATCCATACCCGTCCTCTTTGTGCTCCTGCTGTTGTGGCAGAGCACCAGCAGCGAATGCGGCCGCAGCGTTGCGTGCAGCACGATGATCCAATGGGTGTAGGACAGCCAGCGCGGGCGTGACGCCACCTTCGGGGAAGAGCTTGTACCATTGCATGCACTCGGTGATCAAGTTGCGCAGCGGAAGCGCGGGTGTGCTCGGGGTCACCGAGTGCGGGCTCTCGACGACTTCAAGGGCGCCAGCAGGATCTTCCTCAGCACCCACGCCGACGCCCAGGCTGCGACTGCGTACGTAGAGATGGACAGTGAGCATCGCTCGTCTGTGGCGCATGCCGTCGTGGACTCCGCCCTTTTCTCCGCCCCCCACAACCGCCCGTCGCGTCAGGCGGAACACGTGTTGCTGAGAAAGGCTGCAATAGAGGCGCCTCCGTACGGTGGCATCCAGCGGCAGCCGCTCGTGCAAGTGCAGGAATGCGGCCGTAGCGCTCGCCTGCGGCGGCACCCAGCCGAGGGCTTTGGCCTCTTGCAAGGCGTTCCAGCACAGGGGCAACAGCGGCCTCTGCAACTCAAAGAGCAATAGTGTAGCGGCAGCGGCGAGGGACACTCCGGGAAGCACCGCCAGCGCCCGCAGACCCGCCCATGTCTCCATGGGTCTCAGCCAGTCGAGTGTCACACGGCCATGCACCTCGCGGATGCGCCTCAGCAGAGCGACGATACGTGAAGCGCGCGAATCCCGCCAGGCCTGCTGGGCATCCTTGGGAGTGTCGTCGTAGAAATAGTCATCCTCAGCAGCCTCGCAAAGTGCGAGGCTGACGTGCGACGTGCGGAGCGAGGCGACCGCTCCCCAGTCGAGCAGCTCGGTGGCTTGCTCGGTGGCTTCCGGCGGCATCGGCGCATCCCCACTCCGATTGGGGACCACGGCCTCGGCTCGCAGGCAACCAAGGAAGGCGACGAACAGTTCTGGCGTGAACCCAGACGGTGAGAAGGGGTCGGCCAGAAGCAGCTGCACCAGCGCCGCAAGCAAGTTGCACGAGGAGAGTCCCACCGCCTCTGGCCGAAGCAGGCTCCGCCCAGAAGCTGCGTCAGCGCTCGTGCGCTCTTGGTCACGCTTGAAGAGACCGCCGGAAAGGAATGCGTCGACGTCCGTAGCTTTTGGCATCCGCCAATGGGGGAACGGACTCTCTTTCCCTACTGCTGCGAATGCGCTTCCGCCGGCTGCTGCTGGTGCGTTGACGTTACCGGCTGTGCTGGCGGCAGCAGCATCTTCCTCGACCTCAACAACAGGTGCTGGCGGCAGAGGATTTTCTATGATTGGTGAATCCGTCGGTGCCGTCTCGAGCTCGAAGGCGAATCTCCGTATGGCGTGGCGGGCTAGGCTGCCCTCGTATTGCTCGCGCGAAGCCAACGTGTCCCACAGCCTCACAAGTCGCCGCAAGATGGGCTGGGCGAGTTGCACAGAGCCATGCTGGAAAGCCTCACGGATGCGTGCATTTTCCGCATCGCCGTCGGCCCGAATTGCGATGGCTAGCAAGATGCGCGCCGCCTCGTAATTGCCAGCACGGAGGGCTTGCTCTGTGCCTGTCGTCAAGGCCGCAGCAAGGTCTTGGTCGCAGCTAGGCATCGGAATTCAGTTTTAATACACACAACACGTAAACAACGGAGCCGTGAAGAGAATACAGTACAATGAAATACAGGCCAGCCGTGAGACACATGCAGACAGAGAGCCGAGAGAAAACCTGATAAAAGAGAGAGCGGCAGGCCCCAGTATGAACTCGGGAGGGAGCGCGCCCGCCGACATGGGCGGTGAACCCCCAGATGGGCGCGCCACAGAACTGGAAGGTTTTGAGGCCCGGGGTGTGAACATCCCGTTCACGTTCACGTTAGATCAATGATAAGGCAAGACGCACAGCCACCGGTTAAACATCCCTTTCGGGCCGGCCGAGTGAACCCCACCGTGAAGAGGAGAAAATAAGAGAACACACTTGTTACGAAGTGACACCGCCCGTCGCCGGGGCGGATACAGGACCCCCTGTCGTGCCTCCTGGCAGTCACCAACTTACCATGGAGCACAAACATCTGAACCACTGCGTTCGTCTCATGCGGTCATAAATGCGGTCAAGCGCACCCATCTTGGCATCGGCTGTTGAGGCCCCACCGCGTCGACCGCAGGCTCCGCACTCGAGGCTTCCTCAGTTCCTCTCCACGCTCTGTTTGAGGATAGAGGTATAGAGCCACGCATCGGCGAAAGCGGCTGCAAGCCTGTGGGCAGCACGCGCACACCTCATCCTTACTGCAGCACCGACCCGCGTGCTGTATCCAAACCCAGAAAACTCGACGGTTGCTTGCGGAATTGAACCCCTATTTTCGAAGCAAGTTACGAGCGACATGTTCTGGTAAAAACTAAAAAGACACATACTGTTCTTCTGTTCGGGGGGAGCCGGGACACACACGGGACACACGGGCACACGGATCACACAAGGGGGATCACATCATCACACCCTGGCGAACCTCACAAACAACCATTCCCAACGTACCTGTACCGGTACCCAAAGCTCCCCCCGGTGTTTTTGAACCGTACCCAAAGTACCCACTACCCGGTAAGCACTAACGCAGCAGCACGACCGCGCGACGACCGTGGATCCGCAAGTCATGGCAAGTGGATCCGTGGAATGTACGAATGTTCCGCGGCCGACTCAACAGCCGCAGCCCCGGAGCCGACCGCTTCCCGCGGCCGACTCAGAAGAAGCCGCCCCTTAATAAGAACGCGCCCCGCGCATGAGCGCGCGCGCCGAAGTGCAGTTTACCGGTACAGTACCGGTAACCGAAACCGATCAGGAAAACCCACGAGAATGTCGAGTGCCATGAGCTTCTAAGCGGCAGACCGGCAACGTTCCGACTCACGGACGCACGCGCACGCAAGCCCTCGGCCATTCCTCGGCCCTACCGGTACAGTACTTGTCGAGATGGCCTTTGGCTTTGCGGCCGGCATGATGGTCATGGCCGCGAGCCAAAACACCAAGGGGCACGCCAAGAACGCCGAGAACGCCAAGGCCGCTTTCCCCAAGGAAGCACTCACGGAGGCGGAGCTCAAGCGGTGGGTCGTCAAGCCGGGCCAGAGTGTCCCTGTGATCGTGCGACCACCCCTGGGCTCAAACGTCAGCATCGAGGGGTACCAGTCAAGCGAGATGGAGCTGACGTGGCTGACTGGCGATATCGCAAATGGCACGTTGTGCGATCACGCCAGAAAGCCCGCGATCACCGCGAACGCTCAAACTTGGGTCGAGTACTCAAGTCAACGAGGCGTGTGGGCGCCTGACCAACGCCCAGCAGCAAAGCCAACGCCGCAGCAAACGAAGGTGCTCTCACACTTTCTCGTGCGAGGGCATCAGGAGCCCATCGAGCCGCTGCACGGTGTGGCGCGCCATCCGTTTGGAGTAACGAAATGCGCCCAAAACGCCACCGGACATTCCGTGGGTCTATTTGACATAACCTACTTGGTGATTTACAACGACTGCGGCCGTCAACAGCGGCCCCAGCCGATGCCAAAGCCACGGGTTCTGCTATTTGATATGGGCGCTTCGCAGGGTTTCTACCAGATTCCTACGGGGGTGCCGGCGAAGGTGCACAATGGCGGTGACTTTTCCCCGTCAGTGCCGCTGTTCTACAGGCTGTACAAGGACAGGTGCTTGGAGCCCGACGCTATTTTTTGCTGGGAGCTTAACAAAGTCATCACGAGTTCGGACTGGTGGGGCGACGCGGGCCCCGAGATCCGGCGCAAAGTTCGCTTCTTCGAGGTGCCAGTAATGGAGGGGGAGCTGCATGATGCCATTGCAGGTGCACGCAACCCCAATTCATTTCTACAAATGCTCCAGCTCGAGGCCAACCCTGACGACTTTGTGGTGGTGAAGCTCGACATCGACACACCGGCGATCGAGCAGACCATAATCGCTACAATCACCCAGCGGCCCGACCTTGCCGCACTGATTGACGAGCTGTTCTTTGAGTACCACTTTCACTTTGACGGTCTCAACTTCGGCTGGGGGTCTGTGCCGGAGCCGATCAGCGTCGACGCGGCGCTCGCCACAATGCACCGCCTGCGAGAGCTCGGCATCCGCGCGCACTTTTGGATCTGAGCCCACGTAATCGGTCATGGTAACACGAAATGCACTTTAGGGTGAACCTCTGCCGACTGTGAATGCGCGGAGCCGAGCATGGCGGGGGCGAGGCGGGGGTGCCTCTTCCGCACGAGATCTCTGGCAATGCTAACGTGGGGAGCTGAAAACAACTGGACATCATCGGGGCGACGACCGAGACGATTAATCTCGCGCGATCGGCGATGAGCGCGTGACCGCGTGCGCAAGTACCTTTACCTAGATCATCTAAAGTACTTATTTTGGGGATAACTTGGCAGATGACGAACTCTCGCATGCTCTCTACGCCCGACACAGATGATTAGAAGATGACTGCTGCCGCTAGATAGAAACTAGTTACTAGATAGCCACTAACCGGTCACTAGAGGGAGCGGGAGGGCCGGGCGGGGGCATCGAGTTGAGTGTGGCGACACAGTCGCGGACCCGGAAGCTCCACAGGCACGTCCTCACAATGCAGGGAGTGTGGTGCTCGAAGCGGTGTTTGAGCATGTGCAGGTCGAGCTGGGCGCGTCGTGCGCGATGCCGTAGCCTTCGTCATAAACATGCCGCCCGCCTGGAGGTAGCACAGTCGATGGCGCGCCCGACGCTGTCACGTGTACGTCACGTGCATCACAAACGCGTCGATAATTGCCGCGACTTGTGAGCAGCGTCGAGCCGAGCGATGCCTTGTCCCGGAAGCCGCCGCCCGTCACAAGAACCACTCCCGTACCGCGCCATTGTACGCGATGCCGAGGCTGGCGGCCCGCGCAAAGCATTCCGATACGCCGATCCTGAAAAGTGCGTATCCGCGCCTCGCGCCTCGTGTCCGGCGTCGCCACTCTGCAAGCCGCCGCTTTTAAGTGCTGCCTGAACTTTCTGCACTCGGCTGCACGGGACGACTTCTATCGGGCCAAGGCAATCGGTGGCACGAGCAAGTGATCTTGTCCCCGCGGTTGGGCGCCTGGGTATTGGCGGTGCCGCCGTCGTTGCCGCCGCGCTGCCGCGAGAAGCGCACGAGCTGAAGCTTGTGATTGAGCTGATGCGAGAGCCGTTCAAAGGCAAGCTGGGCGAGCGGCAGGTGTGAGGGTATCCAGTCGAGAACGAAGATTCCGCTCACGTCGCTCACGTCATACACGGAGGCAACTTGGCTGATGGCCCCGGCGTACCTCGCAAACGGGCAGCGCTCGAGCAAGCCAGCGTCCTCGTGAAGTAGAGCACGAAAGCGCTCTTGCTGGCGGAGCATCGATGGCACCGTCTTGAAGAGGCAGTTGGCGGCAGAACTAGCGAGCACGCGGCTGAGCGCCACGTGTGCAGGCCACCTACCGAGGGTCTTATTCCCTACGTTTCGGATGTTGACGTTGGACCTGCCTGTTGACATGCCCTTCTTCCTACCCTCCTTGCTGCCCTCCTTGCTGGTATGCATGCCACGTCCGTGAAGCTGGCGTGAAGAGGCGCCCTTGGAGATAGCGTACGAGGCAATCGCGGGGTGAACGTGGTTGCAGAACTGCTGCGTGACCTCGAAGCGCAGCGCCGCGTGTTGATCTTCGTCTTTGCACGTGGGCCGTCGTTTGGTCGTCCACGCATCGAATGCGTGAGCTCCTACCACGCGCGTCGATCCGCGCAGTACGAGCCCGAAGCTGTTGGCATACGTGGCGTACTCCACGTTGATCGAACCCGCGCGTAGCACCGAGGTGGGCCGCGGCCCTGCAGAGCCGACCCAAGGCCCATCACGCAGGATGACCGGTGAAGTCTCACGCCGTGCGCAGTTTCTGAACTGTTGGACCCGCACGTCGCTCGCGTTGACCGACACCATCGTGAGTAGCGGTGCACCATATGCCGGCGGGTAGAAGGAGCTCGCGTGTCCGGGTCCGTAGCGGTCGATTGGGAGACGCAGATGTGTCGTGTCCGCCTCGTGCGCAGGATCGTGCGGAAGCGAGTTCCAGCTACCTTCACACTCGAACGCTCGCACGAGCACGCCGTGCTGCGACTGAAAGAGAGTGCATGGCTCGCAGTCTGACGTTCCTGTGTGTCCACGATGATGGCACGCCTCAAGAGAGCACATGTTTTGTCAGCACACCTCTGTTCCTCGATCAATTTCCTCATCTATCTTCATCATTTAAATAAAATGAAAACAGGAAATCAAAGCAAAAAGTCGTTGGCATGCATAATGACGGGAAAAAGCTGAGCAACTCACTTGCGATTTGCGTTGCATCCCCTCGAGAGTGTTCCCTGTGAATTCTCGCCGGCCGTCGTGCTGAGCTCTTCTTTCCGGGGACGCTCGCGGTCGGTCACGGAGACAGCGGAAACATCTCTCTTGGCAGAAGGATCCCTCTCCCGAAGAGATCAGGGCTCTCCCAATCTGCCCTTGACACGATGTGGCCCTCAAGGGCCGCCTATTCGCCATACCCACCATACCCAGGCTACGCACCACCGCCTCCTGGCTGGCCGGCGGCCACGCCAGCGCTGATGCCACATCATCTGCATCATCCAACTCCGCAGCACATGCTCCCGCCTTCTCCGATGCCATATGGCCACCACCACCACCACCCAATGCCGCCGAATCCTCAGTCTCTGCAACATGCATGGCCGCCGCCAGCACGTCCCACCCAGGCGCAGGTGCCGGTGCCGCTGGCCACTCCGAGTGGGCCTGTCGCCAGCCCAGGAAGCCCGACCAAAGGCAGCCCTAGCAGCAAAGGCAAAGGTAAGGGAGTTACAGCCAAGGGCGGCAAAGGAGGCGGCAGCGGCAAGGGCAGCAAAGGCGGCAAGGGCAGCAAAGGCGCCGGCAAGGGCGGCGGTCGGGGCAAGGGCCATGACTCACGGAGCGACGGCGGCGGCGACGGCAGCTCTTATGCACACGATGATGGTGACGACGGCGATGGCGACGGCGATGACGAGGAGGCGGCTCTCGCGCGTCGGTTGGGCGTTGTCAAGCAGAGCGCCCCGATGAGCGACGAAGAGCTCAAAGCGTATCTCGAAGCCCGGCGTAAGAATTGGCCAAGTTCGTCGAACGTGTTGCGCAAGCAGGCCGAGAAAGAGAAGTGCGCAGAGAGCGGCGGGCTTGGGCCTGCACAGCCGCAGCTGGGCGGTCGATATCGCGAGGGCACTGATCGCGAGGGCGGCCGTGGTAAGGGCAAGGGCGACCGTGGTAAGGGCAAGGGGGGCAAAGGCGGCAAGGGCAGCAAAGGTGGCAAAGGTGCCAAGGGCAAAGGCGGTGGGCGCGGCGGGCGCGGCGGCGGCGATGACGAGTCTTCCGGATGGTCCTCGCGTGCCGAGGCGGTCGGTGCCCAACACGGCGCGGGTGCCCAGCGTGGCGCGTGCCTCCCGCCGGCCCCGTCGAGCCTGCAGCGAAGCGCCGTACCGGGCGCATTGCCCGCGGCCCCTTCGGACGCGCTGCCTTTCGGCGAGGCGGCGACTGCGGCGGCAGTGCATGCACATGTGGCGGCGTCGCAGTCGCACGCGCGCACGGCGGCGCCCTCGACGGCGCCTTCGGAGGCGGAGGCGAGCAACGCGCTGAGTCTGCTGAGCGCGTTGTATGCCGATTCGGACGATGAGATGGAGGAGGTGGCGAGGGAGGGCGGGG
>JWZX01000737.1:0-14575 GCA_001275005.1 Chrysochromulina tobinii
CATACCGCCCGGCCTACCGCCGCCCTGCCTGGCTCCGGCGCCTCCTCTGCCGCCGCCCTGCCCACCTCCAGCGCCTCCGCCCCCGCCGCCCCGCCCGCCGGTGCCTCCGACTCCGCCTTCAGCTTCGAAACTTCCGAAGATGCTGCCAAAGCAGCCTCTGCATCGGCGTCAGCCTCCGCTGCCTCAACCTTCACAACTACCAGAGTATCTGCAGCTTGGTAATTCGGAGCTGGGCTATCATCCTCCAGCGCGACCTTTGGTGCATCAGCCTTGCTCCTTGCGCGTTGTCGCTTCTGTTGCTGGTGTTGCTGAGGCGTCAACTCCGTCAGTGCAGCCTTTCGCTTCGCAACGGGCGCGGAAGGTAAAGAATCTGCTGCCTGAGATTGTGCTTCGAGCAGCTTGATGTGCTTCCTTAGAACGCGCGCCTCGAAATCACCATCATCATAATCTATGTCATACCGCTCATCTTCGTGGCAGGAGACCACGGTGCCCTCAAACCAGCCTGTCCCACCTCGGGCTGCATGGAATTTCGCCTCTACACGCGTGCCAATTCTTAGAGGTGCGTCGAAGTGCGGTGCGCGCCCGGGAGCATGCTCGTCGGGAAGAGCTGCGAGCGCTTCGGCACCGCGGCTTCGGCGGCCTTGCGACATTTTTATATAAGTTTCGTTGTGCGTTGGGGTTCGCGGGTTCGGGTTAGAAGGGGCTCAGCGCCATCTTCGTGCGCGCGCGCGCGCGTCATGTTTTCCTGTTCACAGCTTTCCTCGGAAGGCGATCTCGCGGACCTCGCTCGCACGCTCGACACTCTCATCACCCCGAAGACATGTCCTTGCTTCGCGTGGGTTTTCTGTCGGTGATGCGTCGCGCGCCGACTCGGTACACGGTCGCTGCCGTGTGCCCTCGGCTGCCGTCGCTGAGCTCGCTTGTCCTGCCGCATCGCACACACGGTAGTGGCCATCACCGTGGCCTGTCCGCATCAGCCTCGCCCTCACATCCTTCAGACGAACATCCAGAGTTTGAGCGCGGCATGTCGCTCATGGATAGCGGCAAGGTTGGGGAGGCGATTGATGCTTTTGCTGCAGCAGCGGCACATGGCAGTGCTGGGGGTAACTACTTCCTTGCGCTCGCTTACGACAACCTCCTTGGAGAAAACGCGGCTGGTGAGCCGTGGGTGGAACCAGATGCGCAGGCCGCCTTCCGCTGCTACCAGCGCGCGACAGAGGCGGGACATGCGGAGGCGGCGATGAACCTTGCCCTGTGTTATCGCAACGGCGATGGCGTTGAGAAGCACATTGGCAAGGCGATCGAGGTTCTCGAGCTTAGTGCAGCGCTTGGGAGCGATCGAGCGCAGTACAACCTCGGAGTGGCGCTCGACCCTCTGTTGCCACCGTGGGGGACACCCGGCGCCACTTTGCCCGATAAGGCCATGGTTCGCAAGGATCCGGTCCGCGCCGCCGCCTTTTATCGGCAGGCGGCAGATCAGGGCCACGCGAAGGCCAAGGTCAACTTGGGCATCTTCCTGTACACAGCCACCGTCCCAGGCAGCAAGACTGATAAGGCGGGTGCGGAGGCCCTGTGGAAGGAGGCACACGAGGATGGTGTGCCCGAGGCGGAGATGTGCTTGCGCAACATGACGTGAGTGAGAGGTTAGATGGATGGTGGAGAGCATGCTGAGCGCCAGCTTGGCTTCCCGCTCGGCAATGATGTATCGCTCGCCTCCGCGCCGTCATCGGATCCATCACGCGCCCGGGAATGTCAGAAGAACCCGGGACGCGGTAGTCGGTACGGCGGGGGGCACAGTCTAGGCACAATCCCGCACGTCGAAAGTTGTGACTTAGTGCGATGTGGGATGTGATGCGAGGATGTGTGCGGATGGAAATGGAGCGGAGAACAGGACGTCTTGTAGTCTGTGCGCCCGCGCCGCGCGGCGTGGGAAGGGCGGCCCCGCCCACACGGCACGCCATAGCACGCACCGCACACGCCCGGCGCGGCGGGATTCACAAACGGCGGTTCTTCTGTACCGCGCGCGCGTCAGCCGTACAGGTCCGCCGCCCCGCGCCCCGCGTCGTCCCACCTCACGCGACTCACCTGCTCTCTCAAGACTCTACTCGAGACCTCTCTGGACTAACTCTGGACTCTCCTCTCCCGGCGACTCCTGCTGGTTTGACGGCCCGCCTCCTCCGACCCATGCTTCAATCTGCACAGTTAACTGGCGTAGAATGCCTTGCTGCCCTTGGAGGGCGGCCCGGCGTTCAGAATTCCGTCGTTCAACTCGTGGAGCCAAAAGATAGCGGTGTATCTCCTGGATTCTTCTCGCGGCAACCTCTCTAGTTTGCGCCTCAAAAGCCGCCAGTTGATCTTCTCTCTTCTTCGCCAGTTCATCTTCCCACTTCTTCTTTTTGTTTGAATTGGCCTTGCGGCACGCGCGTCCGATGATGCCTGCTGCCTGCTCCTGCTCCTTTTCCCGCACCAGTCTCGGGCCCATGCGACGGCGGAACTGGCGCTGCAGAAAAACGGCCGCTGCGTTCATCGCAAGCCCCGTAGTGGGTGATGCAGTTGCAATCTTCCGTTCGATGGGGGGGTTTTCCTCGAAGACGCGGAGCGGGGAGCGCAGATCCATAGACGTGCCCTCGCTGTCGCCATCGAATCGAATCACCGCAACGCCGTCCTCGCGCACCCGTTCGACCGTTCCCACCCTTTTTGACACCCGTCCACGCAGGCTCGACGTGTGGCCGTCCGGTGGGTTCTTGGGGCTGATGACGCGCAGCCGTGTCTCCGGCGAGCAACAGTAGACCAGGGGCGTCATCGCACTTGGGCGGACGTGCAAGTCCAAGAAGATGCCCATGGCCTTCAGCTGCACCTGCAGTGGCGACCCGTGCGTGCGTGGATCGATCCGCAACCAGCATTCCGGAAGATCCAGCCTCATCCGTCGTCTCAAGACACGCGCCACGAAAGCGGCGTCATCGTAGCATTGCTCCGGCGTGGGCTTCCACCCCGGCAAAAGCTCACCCACGCACTCAATGGTGCCGTTCACAGCAGCCAAGACCTCCGACCCACCCTGCGGTAGCTTCAATGCCTCCTCCGAGGTGCTGCTGCCTCCGAAGTTGAGTACCACATGTTGCAGGCGCATGAGGGTCTCGAGGGGCTGCTTGCACTCGAGACGCAACTTTCGCACCTGCTCATCGCCGCTGGTCTTGACGGCAGCGACCGACAGGCGATTGACTGCGGCTCGAATTTGCGCTGCTGGCCGTATCGTGCGCGGCGCAATTTCGATAGAGCGTCTAACCTCGCCTTTGAAGTCGACTGCGAGGCTAGCAACAATGCAGGGCGGCCGCTGCAGCGGCACCTTCAGGGGCAACCATGGACTTACAATGACGAGCCGAGGCACCTTCGGAGGCACCTTCTTTGGCGGCGCCAAGTCGGGTTGGTCGCAAGCTTCCAGTGACATTGGCTCCATAGAATCGGCATCAGATAGAGGCGGCGGCGGCGGCGGTGGCGGCAGTGGCGGCGCTGGCAGCACTGGCATGGAAGCGGGCGAGGTGGTGTCAATAATCTCATGATCGGCAGGTGTGGCAACGTCAGGAGCAGCGGCTTGAGCAGCGGTGACGGCAGGGTCGGCGACGGCAGGATCATGGACGGCAGGTTCAGCGACGGCAGACGAAACGACGGTGGGTTCAGCGACGGCAAGATCAGCGACGGCAGGATCGGCGATGGCAGGCGAAACGACGGCAGATTCAGCGATGGCAGGATCAGCGACGGCAGGCGAAACGACGGCAGGTGAAGCGGCAGCAGCGCCAGTAGCCGCTCGAGCAGCCGCTCGCGCCCCAGGCGCTCGAGCGTGGACAAGAACCAAAGTCGAAGGTCCCGAAGCAGGTGTGACGGGTCTAGAGGAACCGACTGATGAGGCTTTTTCGAGGTAAGCCATGGTAGTCGCCGATGCGGGACGCATGTATGGCCGCCAAGGCTCAGAACGAGTCGAGGACGCGGGATCCGACCGATAAGTTGCGATGCCGCGCTCGAGGCGTCGCCTGACTTTCTGAGCCCATCGTTTCTCCTCTTGCATCCGTTCGTTCTTGAGGTACCACTGGCGCCGATCGTGCGGGGTCTTACCGTCGATGATCCTAGTGTGACCACCATCGAGATGAGGTTTAATGCGACCGTTGGGGACATCGTACTCGGTGATGACTGGCATGCCGCCCTCGGCGATGACTGGCTGCTCTGGTTTCCATGGCTGCACCGATGGAGCCTTGACCGTCGAGGGATACGCGTCGAGCGTGAGAATGGGACGGTTGGGAGAATAGCGGGCGTGCTCAGCCGAGGCCGATGGAACCTGCTTTTGGAAACCTGCTTTGAAAGCTTGGGAAGACTGTGAGGCTGTCACGTGCCCCTGTTCGCATGTCGGAGGGCTCCACGTCCTGGCCCATGTGATTGATCCTGCCATGACTGTCGCAGCATTCGTCGTCGCCGGCATTGCGACTGCCGCCGAAGCCACCACCTTGACCGGCGCCCGCTTGACGAAGCCAGTCCTCGTTTTGACGGTGAGCATTCGTGTGGCAGCCATGGACTCCGCAACTGGTGCAGTACCTTGGTTGTGCGACTCGAACTTGTCGAAGGCGACGCGCCCGGCGCCGGCCACCCCCACCTTATGGTAAGGGTTGTTTGATTGGGCCGCCTTGGGCGACATCGCCCTGAAGCCCGCTGACGGGGGCGGCGGTCGACGAGAAGGCATGGCATCGTATATGCGGAGCACGTCCATGGACGTGCGCCAGCGCCAGGGCACTTCGCGGGGCGAAAGCTTGCTGGATGGCGGACCAAAAGTCGTTTTCATCTCAAAAAGAAGCCCCTCTACCGGGTACACTCGAAGCTACGGGTTATTTATGACTATGTACTCAGGTGAAATGTTTTGAGGCTCGACCGTTTGCACGATAGGATATTTGGAGATTCGAATGTACCGGGTATTCATGTTTCAATCCCCTTAAAAGTCGACTCGACGCTACCGGTAACCCTACCCCATCAAATCTCGTCTCAGGCTCCCTCTTGGAATCTACACCTGATCCTGCCCCTAACCTGTGAAGTGTGAATTAATAACATTCAATTCACACTTCACAGTTCCGAGCGCGGGCACCCGCACGCGCCCGAAGCGACATTCGTAGTGTGAGCCACCACCGAAGCCGGCGCCGACGAGGGTGAGGTTGATGCCGCCGACGGCGGGGCCGAGGGGCGGGAGGAGAGCGGAGACGACGGGCGTCGCCTCGAAGAAGAAAGTGAGCGCGCTGGGCGCAACGTCCTGCGCATTCAAGCTGAGGCGGAGGGCGGCGGGTCCGGGGGCGAGCGAGCCTGGCGAATAGCATCGGACGTGCGCGTCGTCGATCAACGTGGCTGGGCACGACGGTGTCATCATTGAAATGGCATCGGTATAGGTGGCGCTCACCCGCGCCCAGCCAAGCGCCGCTCACGGTCACCAGCGTGCCAACGGAGCCGCCGCCTCGGCAGTCGAAGCTCGTGCACTGGATAGAAAACGCGGGCCCTCTTGCGGGACTCGCCTCCAGCAGCAAGGGCTCGGGAGCGAAGGTGTAGTTGAACGTGGTGGGCTCGTAATGCTCGCCGTTGAAGCTCACAGCAAGCACGACGCGACCCGGCGCGTGGGGCGGCGTGAGGCAGCGAAGGTCACCCGTGGCCGCGTCGTACGAGGCGCGCACGATGGCGGCACCCTCATCGGGCGCACTGTCCCCTTGGCCGACGGTGGGCGCGCCCTCTCCTTCCCCAAAGCGGCAGAGGAGGAGCGAGCCGAACTCGAGGGTGACGCCGGAGATGAGGACGAGGCTGGAGCCGTTGGCGGGCCCGAGGGAGGGGCGCACGCCGAGCAGCCGAGGCGACGGCTCCTCCCCGGCGATGATCTCGAACCGAAGCGAAGGGGCGAGCGAGTACTGCTGGCCGTTGAGCGTCACGTCGAGGGTCAGTGGCAGCGCGGTGGACACGGCGTCGCTCACGTGCGAGCGAGCGGCCGCGAGCACATCAGGTGGTATCGCGGGCGCTGGGCACACGAGCAAGAGCCCGCCGCCCCCGATTTCGAGTGCACGCGTCTCCACCACGCCGAGGGTGGGCGCGCGGTAACGGCAGCGCGCGTCGGAGCCGTTGGCGAGCCCGCGCCCGCTCAAAAGGATCGGCCGACCGCCCAAACTCGAATCGAAGGTGGGGAAGACGCTGATGAGGCTCGTGCGGTCCGTCAAGTAACGGAAGCGGAGATTGTCGGAGGTGAAGTCGTGGCCGTTGAGCGCGATCTCGATCGCGAGCTCGCGCATCGGCCCGCGCACCGAGGGCGGCGTGAGGCAGAGGGCGTGCGTCGCGTTCACAATGGTGGCGGGCACCTCGTTCGGTGGCAGCCCATGCAGCGCGCGGGCACCGACGCCGTGTGCGCCTTGCAGCGCGTCACTCGTCGTGAGGGCACTGAGCGCGCCAAAGCCGCGCCGCCACAGCGCGCCGCCAAAGCGGCAGACGGGCAGCGTGCCATGGCGCGTGAGGTTGGCACCTCGCACGTCGACGAGCGTGCCGCCGAGTGCAGGCCCGGTGGTGGGCGAGAGGGCGAGCAGCGCGGGAGGGTCGTAGAATCGAAAGGGGAGGGAGGAGGAGGTCTCGTCTTGGCCGTTGAGAGAGATCTGAGGAAGGAGCACGCCGGCACGCACGCCGGCAGGCGTGGCGCAGTGCACAAAGGGGGCGGCCGGCGTCGTGTTGAGCGCGGGCAGCACCCTTGGGCCCGCCCACTGCGCATTCGCGTGCGCATCCAGCGCCACGCCGCCGCCCCCTGGCCCGAAGCGGCAATAGTACGACGAGCCATCGCGCAGCCCTTCGCCCGCCAAGAGCAGCAACGAGCCCCCCGCCGTCGGCCCGCTCGCCGGGGTGATGGCGCTCACAATCGGCCGCCCAATGTAGACGAGGGGAGGCGCAGCGGATTCCTCGTAGTCCTGCCCGTTGCGCGTGATGTGCAGCGGCGTCGGCTGCGCCTCGGCAGGCGCGCCCACCCAAAGCCGCACGCGGCGCACGCGGCAGGCATTCGCGCCCACGCCGCTCGCCGCCGCAAAGCCGAGGCGCCACGAGGGATGCGGTGCCCAAGCCGGGATGGGGGCGCCCCGCAGCAGAGCATGCCCGTGGTACAGGATGCTCAAGCCGGCGCGTGCGCCGCCGTGCGTGCCAAGGTCGTACGCGAGGACCACGGGCACGTACGAGTCCACGCCGCTTGCGCCCGCGCTACCCACCGTGCCGTTGGCGCCGCCGCCCGCTGACGACGACAGCCCCGCTGACGGCGACGTGCCGCTCGCAAAATTGGCGCTCGCCAAGAGGTCCGCCAGCTGGTGCGCCGTCGTGTTCGGATCCCACGCCGCTCGCTCCAAGGCAGCCTGCCGCTCCCACGCCGCCCGCTCCCGATCGCCCTCGTACTCCTCCATCTCCGCCGGCGAGTACTCCTCCTCCGCCTCCGCCTCCTCCTCCGCCTCCTCCGTGCGGTTCCTCCGCACTGCTACCGCGGCCGCCGCCGCCGCCGGCTGGCCTGCGCGGCGCGGCGCGGGCGGCAGCGCCAGAGAGTGGAGCACCTGGTCGCCATAGAGCACCTCGAGCCTCGCTGGCCGAAGGCGCGAGAGGAAGCGGAGGCGGAGCCCGAGGCTCGCGCCGCCCGCACCGAGCCCGCCATCGTCGGAGAGCTCGCCGTAGCTCACGCTCGCCCCGTCGCCATCGCGGCCGAGCTCCAGCTCAAACGAGAGCACGAGGTGCGCCGCGCCGCCGTAGCGCACGCCCTGAGGCGCCGCACACACGGCCGTACCCTCGGCGTCGTACGTGCTCGAGGGCGTGAGCTCGATGCTGCCGTCGGGTAGGTGGCGGGCAGCGCCGTGCACGGAGCAGTCGGCGGACGTGGCCTCGAGCGCGGCGCCGGCGGTGGCGGCGGGCGGCGTGTAGCAGATGAGCTGATCGTCAGTCGCGAGCGGCTCCGCGGACACGACGACGACGCCAAAGCGGCAGCGGAGCAGCGCCGACGCACCGCCAAAGCCACTCCCACGCAGCGTCAGGCTCGTGCCGCCGGCAGCGCTCGCCGTCGGCGGGTGGATGGATGACACGACGGGCGGCACGTAATAGCGATACTCGAGCGGCGGCGTCGCAAAGTGCTCGTCGCGACCGTTGAGGCTCAGCCGGAGCGGCACCACGCCGCCGCTGCTTGCCAGGCCCAGCCCGCCCGCATCCGCCGCCGACGGTGCGATGCATCGGAGCACGTCGCCACCGCCGAGCTCGGCGAGGGTCGCGTTGACGACTCCGGCGCCAAAGATGCACCTACGGTCGTGGCCGCGCGCGAGGGCGGTGCCGTGGACGATGACGAGGGTGCCGCCCGAGGTGGGACCGAGCGCGGAGGTGCTCCCCAACGTGTCCACCACCGCACGCTCGGCCGTCGCGTGGACGAACTCGAAAGGCAACGGATTCACGGCCGTTGGGTCGGCGTCGAGCCACCGATCGTACGCGTGCTCGATGCCGTTGAGAGAGAGGCTCACGTTCACCAGGAGGCCCTCGCCAGGCGCGAGCGCCGTGGACGGCGCGTCGCACAGCACGGCCTCGTCGGAGGCATTGAACGAGGCGGCCACTGACATGTGTCCGAAGAGGCATCGGTAGTCGGTGCCGCCGCCGAAGTTGGCGCCGCGGAGGACGACGGGGGTGCTCAGGGCGGCCGCGCCCGTGCGTGGCGCGACTGAAGAGACGACCGGGGGTGCGCGGTACCCAAACGTGTGGGAAGCGAGCGCCTCGAATTGCTGGCCGTTGCGCGAGAGGAAGACTGGCACCTCGGCCGTGGAGCGAAGCGCGCCACTCGCAATCTGGACGTTGTCAATCCACTGCATCTGGTGCGAGGAGCCGCGGGAGCCATGGACGCCCACGCGCCACGTGGCCGCCGGCCGCCAGCCGTTGAGCGCCCACCCGTCCACGAGGCGCACGTCATCGTACCAGAGGCTGAGCCGGCCTGCGACGATGCTCAGCTGCAGCCGGCGCCAGCTGCGCGAAGGCAGCGCCACCGACGGCAGCCACGCCGTGTACTCCTGCCACGCCGCGCTGTGACTGACGCCCGGGCTCGAGGCGCGGGGCTGGTGGATGATTCGGACGTACGTGGCGACGCTCGCATTCGTCGCGTTCGCGTCGCGCGCCGCGCCGTAGCCGAGCAGCACGCGCACGCCCGCCGCGGCCTCCGCCTCTTCCTCCTCCTCCTCGTCGTTGCCCACGGTCGACGGAGGGCGAGAGGGCGACGGGGCATTACCTACCGCTTCGTACGAAGGCACTCGGCTTCGGAGTTCGCAGGCGCCGTCGCGCCGACGGCATTCGCCCGCGGCGATCGCCACATCGTCTGCTGTGAACGTCGTCGCCGACCAGTGCAGGTCAGGCCCCACCGCGGCGTACCCGCCCACGCCGGCGCCCCCGTCCTCCGCCTCCGGCGCGACCTCCGTTTCGTCCGTTTCGTCCGTTTCGTCCGGTTCGTCGCCGAGAGGGCCGAGGGCGGTGGGCAGCCGAGCGTTGCCAAAGCTGAGGCACAGTCCGTGTGGGTCGATGGCGTGACGGCTGCCCGCCCACGGCCCCGTCATGAGTACGTCTAGGCTCAGGACCAGGTGCTCGAGCGGTGGACGCGGCCCAAGCACACGCACCCGCAGCGCTCCGTAGTCGACGCGCCGCCATTCGGGGTAGCCCCGCACGGTCAGGCGCAGGGCGCCGCGCTCGATGCGCGCGAGCCCACTCAGCTCCACGGCTAGCCCGTGCTGCGCCCACGCCGCCGCTGCTGCCGCTGTGCCGTTGACACCATCGGACACTTCGCTGAATGTGAGCATCCGAGCGCCGTCGCCCGAGCGCTCGCGCGAGACGTCGCCATAAAAGGTGCGCGGCTCAGGCGCGAGCAGCGGAGCGAGGGCTAGGTGCGCGTGCGGCGAGGTGCACTGCACGCCTCCCACTGCGGCGTCGTACGTGGCGGGCACCACCGCATACCCAAAGCGGCACGCGTACGACAGCCCCCCGCCGAGCCCGTCGCCGCCACGCAGTGTGACATTGGTGCCGCCGATGCTAAGCCCCTGCGGCGGGAAGAGGTCAAAGGCGGCGGCGCGTGCGTAGTACGTGAACCCGAGCGGCGTCGGCTGGCCGCCATCGTACTGCTGAGCGTTGAGGGAGAGGCGCACGGCGGCGGAGCGAACAACGGCCGATGGCGGCGTCACGCATCGCATTGTGCCGTCGGCCAATGAGGCCGTGCCCATCACCTCAACGCCGTCGAATGCGCAGCGTGCGCCGCCCCGCCAGGCGCTCGGAGCTGCCACCTCGAGGAGCGCCATTGCCGCGCGCGCCTCGGCGCCGCCCTCGATGGTGACGACCGTGCCGCCCACCACCGGTCCCCCCAAGGGCGCGACCACCGCCCAAGACGGCGGCACATAGTATGCAAAGCGCGCCGCCGCCTCGTGCCATTGATGGCCGTTCAGGGAGAGGGCGATACGCCCGTCCAAGGCCAGTCCGCCCGCGCCCAGCGCCGCCCCGCCGTCGTGAGAGCCGTTGAGGGGAGGGACGAGGCATCCGAGCGAACCGAGCGCGAGCAGCGGCGGCGGCACGGGCGGCGCAGACGGCCACTGCCAGCGGGCCGAGCGAGCGGGCGCGAGCAAGGCCCCCGGGGGCGGCGGCGCGCCCGGCGGCGAGGCGGGCGGCAGGAGGTGGCTCGTAGCGGCGCCGAGGCTCGCATTGGAGCACGCGGACACGTCAGCGAGGACGCGCACCCCTCCGAGCATGCAATGGAGCGGCGCGAGGCCCACGCACAGCGACGGGCCTCGCAGCGTGAGCCGCGTGCCGCCGTGCACAGGGCCCGCGTGCGGCGCGAACCACGAGACGCGCGGCGGCTGCGCATAGGTCAGCAGCGGCCCTTGCGTCGAGAAGTCGGCGCCACCGTTGCCGCTCACCTCGACGGAAGAGGTCACGACGGAAGCAAAGTGGGCCGAGCGCACCGAGATGGAGCGCACGTGGTGATCGCCGCTCAGCAGGCCGGTTCGCGCGCCAAAGCCGATCCGCCAGTGGCTCTGCGGCCGCCAGAGCGGCCACAGCCGCGCTTCTGCCGCGCCTGCGTCGAGCGTCGTGCTGGCGCCCGGCATGCCGTCGGCCGAGGCACTCGCGGGCGTCGTCTCGGGCGCTTCTGCGAGCGTCACGTTGGCGAGGAGGGTGGTGGAGTGCAGCCGCACGCTCACGCCACCTGCCGCATCGACGGAGAGGCGGAGTGGCACGTACTGCGTGGACGTACTACGCAGCAGCGGCTCGGCGCGCACGCTCGCGAGCACTTGGCCGCCCAAGAGCAATTCCACGCTCATGTCAAGGTTGGTGCGCAGCCGCAGCACAAGCCCGGGGTACTCGCCCACACCAGCGTACTCGCCCGCCCCAGCGTACTCGCCCACCCCCGCACCGCCGCCCGCTGAGTAGGCCCGCTGCTCGCCGCCACCGCCGCCGCCGCCGCCGCCGCCATCGGACGAGGCGGGCTGCGGCCCCAACTCACCAAACGGCGCCGTCGTGGGCGGGCCGTACACGACGCTCAGCCCGTCCGAGTCGCTGCCGGCGCCGAGCAGCACCTCCGCACTCAGGCCAAAGTGGCTGAGCGGAGCATGCGGCTCCGAGGGGAGTACCCACGCGGATCCGCTCGCGAACGGGCCACCGAAGCGCGTGAGCACGAGTGTGCCGCCCTCGAGGCGCGCCGTACCGAGCATCTCGAGCGAGGCCGGCTGCGGCGGAGGCGGTAGCCAGCCGAGCGCCGCGCTCGACGAGCTCAGCCCGAGATCGAGCCGGAGCTCCGCCTCGTGCCCACCCGCGGCCGCAGCCGAGGGGGTGGTGCACACGAGGGTGCTCGGCGAGAGGAGCGTCGCGCGGATGAGCGAGCGCTCCCGCGTGGGGCTACCGTACCCAAACGCACAGAGGCTCGAGCCGTTGGGTAAGCTGGCGAAGCCATGCCCGTGCAAGGTGATCGGCACGCCGCCCGCGTGTGGCAGCAGCACAGGGCTCGGACCGGCGCCAAAGACGCTCACCGAACTGACAGTGGGGGCCGCATAGTACGCAAAGTAGAGAGGCTCCGTCGTCGTCACGTTGTCGGCCATGGCGACGGCGACGCTCACCGATCGCCGGTGGGCGAGCGTCGGCGCCGTGTCGAGCGCGACACTGAGGGCGGGCAGCGGCGGTGTGTGGCAGAGGAGCTCATCGTTCGTGCGGCCGACGTGGGCGGGAACACGCGCGCCGTCGATGAGGCATGCGCACGCGTTGGGTGCAGCACACGAGGGGAGTGCCTCTCCTGTGATTGTGATCGTGGTGCCGCCGTCCGAGGGCCCGCTCGTAGGCACCAGACCGACGAGGGCCCAGGTGGTGAAGATGGCGGCGTCCTCGCTCCAGTGCACGCCACCATCGTGACTCAGCCGAACCGCGATGCGAGAGGCGCTCGGGACGGCGCTCCGGACCGAGCAACCCACCAGACCGTCGGGTACGCACGTGCGCGCGAGGGCGCTCGGGATGGCGCTCGGGTCGGTGGGGCTGGCGCTGCCAGAGTGCGCGCCACCGCCACCGCCGTCGACACTGCTCTGAGGCACGGGGCGGCTGCTGCTATTGGCGACGACGAGGAGGGTGGCGGACGATACGTGCAGCGGCGGCACGCCCGAGCGCTCGGGACGGCGCTCGTCGGAAGCATCGAAGATTCCGCAGAGCAGTTCGATTGCCGCCACCGCCGCCGCCGCCTCCGCCGCGCCGTCCACCGCCGCCTCGGATGCATGCGCCAAGCTGGCCGTTGGCGTGGGGCGTGGCACGTTGCATGCATGCAAGGTGATGCTATGGCTCTGCAACGCGCCCCCCGGCTCACGCCGACGCCCATGCGCGGGGTGCGGGAGCGCGCCCACGCGTGGCGGCACTCGGTCGTCGTAGAGCACAAGGCGGAGTGGCATCGAGTCAGGCTGCGGCGGTGGCCCTCGCAGGACCAGATCCACTTGCCCGATGGGTACGTCCTCCGCCAAAGTGACGAGACATCGAATCTCAGATCGAATCTCGGATCGCAAGGGTGACGCGCTGGCGCCGAGCGCGGTCCCGAGCGCATCGTCGCCGCTGCCTGCCTCCAAATCGCCCACGACGTCGCCGCGGTCGATGGGCGCCGTCATGGGCGCCTCGAGCGGTGTGAACGGATTGTTCACGAGCGTGGCCGCAAACGGCCGCCCAGCGAGCACGCAATGCGTCCCAACGGCCGCAAAGTTACGACCCGTCACTCGCAGCTCGATGGGCCGGCGCTCGGCGGCCGCCCCCCTCGGCGCCAGCGCCCTCAGCGGTGATGGCAACGGCGTAACGCCTCCCGATGGGTAGCGCTCGCGGCGTGGCCTCATGCACGCGCGGTGCCTCCGAGCTGTTGTACAAGTGGAGGGGCAAGGCCGCGGCCGCATCGGCCGAGCTCCACAGCTCACCGGCCGCACCCGCCGCTCCGAGGTAGAGGGGGAGCGTGCCCGTGTGCGTGCGCACGTCGGGCAGCGGGCAGCTGGCGGTGCCTACCGAATCGCGTGCGGGCGCGAGCATCACACCACCGACCGCGCCGATGGTCACCAACGGCACAGCGCCGCCCACGCCTGCTGGCAGGAGCGTCAGGTTGGCGCGCTCGAGTGACGGCGTGTCGCCGAGGCGGCACAGCAGCGGCGCGCTCGCGAGCCGGCGCAGGTTCGCCGCTCGCAGTGTCACGTAGGCGACGGAGGCCACGTCGATACACGATTGCGCGGCCGAGAGCGGCGTGGGAGCGCTGGCGCTGTCGTGGCACGTGAGCGGCTCGGGCGAGAGGGCGGACCAGCGTGCGCCGCCGTCGTGCGAGATCCGCAGCCTCAGGTCGCCAAGCAGTGACGTCGGCGGCACGGCGCACAGCACCTCGCCCGCACTCTCGTTGCGCAGGCCGCGCACGGGCGCGCCGCCGAGCGTGGCGCTCGCCCGGCCGACGGCCGATCCAAAGTCGCACATCAAGTGGTCGCCCGTGGGTGCAAGATTGCGCGCGCGCACGGTGACGACCGCGCCGCCGAGGCCGCCGCTGCTGCGCGCCGCGCATGCCACGCCGCTCGGAGCAAACGAGAGGAGCTCCGGCGGCACCTGCGCATCGTAGTAGACGATCGTCGCATTGCCGACGTCGACGGGCGAGACGGAGCCGCCGGCCGCGGTGACATTTCCGACGAGCCTGAGCGGTGCGGCACCTATGTCACGCAGCGACGTGGGCGCGAGGCAGAGGCACGTGCGCTGCTCAGTCCCGTTCGCGGTGGCCTCGCACGGAGAGGAGATGTCGCCGTCGAAGACGCAGCGCGGTCCGAGCGGGAGCGTCACCGGCGCACGCACCTCTAGTCGCGCGCCGCTGCGAGCGTCGACGGCGAGCGGCCTCACGTCGAGCGTAGGCAGCGTCGCAGCGAGCCAGGAAAGCCAATGCACCAGGAAAGCCATGTGGCGCCAATCACAGCCAATGTTGTAAACTTGGTCGCGTAGGTTGGTGATTGCAGGTTCATCAAACTACACAAAGGCAGCCTGGTGAGCGCGACATCCCGGTCCCTGC
>JWZX01000738.1:0-18756 GCA_001275005.1 Chrysochromulina tobinii
AGCAGGGACCGGGTTGTCGCGCTCACCAGGCTGCTTGTGTAGCTCTGATGAACAGCAATTCAAGTCAAACACGCGACCAAGTTTACGGCACTGTTACTGCCCGCTCGTTCACGCCATCCTCGGACAAACAACACGTAAAGTTCAACACGAGTGGGCGCGTGTTTAGGCCTCCTGCCCTCATCGCTCGCTGCGGGGCACTTTTTGGACCTAGGGCGACCTTCCCTAATGCATCTTGAGAGAGGGTCAGTTGAATCGACACACAAGGTACCGACCAGCCACTACCACACGAAACACTGCCACGCAGTGGTCGCGTCGGCATTGCATGCTCAGCTGGGCCTGTCTAGCCAGCTCGTCCTGGTGCTGGGAGCCCTCATTCACAATTGCTCATTCACAGGCACTGAACGGAACACAACCACACCTGCGGTGAGCTTGAGCTCAGCTTCACAGTTGGGTCTGGATCGGTTGGGATCAATATTGCCTGACAAATACATGGTGATGGTCCGCTGAAAGCGAAAGTTTGCGAAAGCCCGCCCCGCCCCCGGATTTGCGGGCCGATACCGTACACTGATGTCCGCGTGGGGCCTTGCAACCGTGCTTTTCCGGACGTTTGGGCGAGGCCAAGGGTAATCCATCGCCCCGGTAGGGTCGAAGACGTCCGAACGGTCGATATCTGAACGATCTATTATGATCACTGATGCGACTCACTCACACCACACACGCACGAATCAGCAATCACGGTCCACACGCGATAATATACTTTCGTTTCGGGAATCCCATATCTGGTGGACCGGACGGCGGACGAATACTTACCGGTCTATGTTCATTTCACGGTTTTCGTCCGCCCGTCCCACCTAAGCATGCTAAAGACCAACACGTCCTGGGGAATCTCCCCAGGACCTTTCTCCCCGCTCACACGCCCCCCCAAAGCCTCAGAAATCCCATTGTAATCAGCTCGTCCTTATATCCGTGCGCGGCCATAGGTGTAGCCTGTTTCACAAGAAGTCAGAGCTCGCACCCTGCTCCTCTCCACGTGGGCGCAGATGTCGCAGGGTGACGGGCCATTTGCCGCATGCCTTCAGTAGGTCCACCACGGTTTCGTGTACTTGGCCTTTGGTTTCAGCAGCTCCGACGGCAGCTGCAGCTTCTGGACAATCTCATCGGGGATAGGGCTCTTGCACGTCCAGCCGCGATCCCTCATGTACTTTGTGAGGCGTCGCTCCTCGGAAGCACTCGGCAGCTGCCGGTAGAATACAAACTTTTTCGACTGGCAGTGCTTGATGGCCTTCGAGAGCGAGACGAGCTTCGAGTTGTCCACCTTCATTTTCAGCCCGCCCTTGTCAAATGCAAAGTTGCCCACGTCGCAGTCGACGCCAGGCGGCGTCTTGGGCTGCGTCTTGGGGTCGACCAGATCCATTTCGAGCTTGTGCTCCTGGAATTTGAAGCAGAGCGTGTGCGCCGCGCCCTTCGCCTTCTCCTCGACGCACTTGAGGCCGTGGCTTTCGAGCACAGTCTTGATTTTCTCCTTCTTTTTCTGCACATCGTCCACCAGCGTGTCCACGTCATTCGCTGTCTCGCCACGGATGAGCCAGTCACGCAAGATGCCTGCGCACATGAGTTCGAGTCACAAGTGGGTGCACACAAGAGAGGCAGAGGGGTGGAGGGGGCATGTCCGACTTGCAGCATACTGACCACCGTACACGCAGCCATCTGCGTCCCAAATTGCCGTGTGCGCTATCAAGAGCAAAGCCTGGTCCTTGTTCTGCGGACTGGGCGGCTTGGTCGGTGTGCGCAGCAGCATCTGGCGCGTCTGTAGGCCGCTACTTACCCCTTGTCCGTCGGCCGCTACTTCCGCTCCGCTGACAGTCTCCGGATTCAGCATGTTCATTTTCATCGAATCGCCGCCACCGGAGCTCCATTGGAGATTCTGCTCCAGTCCGAGCGTCTCAATGAGTTTGGCTCGCACACGGCCGACCACCGTACTCTTGAGCGCTCTCGCCCGGCCCGCCATGCGGATTCGCACGCGGAAAGGACCCGCCGCACCCTTGGTATCGCCGTCCCAGCTTTTGGTCTCAGCGTTCCATCTCTCGACCCTGATCCACTGGCCTTTGCCCTCTTTGCCCTCGAGCTGTTTGCGGTTGTCGTTCTCCGCTGCCCCAAGCGACTCATCGAGCTCATTACTGAGGTCCTGCTGCAGCACCTGCTTCACTGTAATGAATTTGCCAATTTTGCCGCTCGCTTCCGGCGGGATGGGCAAGATGATATCCTCTTCGCCGAGGTGCTCGAGCCGCCGGTTGATGCGGCGCGTGATCGCGGCCTCCATCGCCGCGGGGCACGTGACGATGAGGCTGCTCCTATCCTCCTTGCCGCTAGGCGCGTGACCAAAGTTGATCAAGGCCGACGGGAACTTAAGCCGGATCGTCTCAAAGAAACCATAGTTGCCGTCCTGGAGCAAGGCGTTGTGGCCCTTTTCGCCAAGGGGCAGAGTGAAGGTGGTGCGCTTGAAGTCCCTGATCACTTTGGCCATCTTGGAAGGGTCGGGTGCGCTGTTCTCGAGCATCTGCGCGTCAATGTACGAGGCTACCTGCGCCGACGGTTGCATTTTCCCACCGTCCTGTCATCCCACACGTGGTGGCAAAGGTGGAGACATTCACGTGCGCGTCAGAGCAGTGCAGCGCAATGAGCACACGCAGAAGAAGAGGGAGAGACGGACGCACCGTTTGGATGACGCTGCCAAACAGCACGAGTTGCGAGGTGTTCGAGGCGGGCAGGGCAAGCTCGGGCTGCCAGAGCGTCGAGTTTTTGTCGAGCTTGACCTCTGCGGCGCGCTGAGCATGCGCATCCTTATCCTCCTGCTGTTTGATCTGCGCCTTAGCTTGCAAGAGCTGCGCAATGCTTGCTCGCGCAGCGGTCGTGGACTCATCGTCGCCGTCCTTGTCCTCGCTATCATCTTGTCGCCCGCGCTCCTCGACAAACGCGCGGATGCCTTGCGCTTGCTCGTGCGAGTTCTCCGAGATCCAAATGAGGCCGTGGCTGAGGTCCTGCGCCTTCTTGGGCACTGCGACCTGGTCATAGTACGCCTTGCACAAGGCAGTGAGGAGGGCCTGTTTGAGCTCCTCTGGCGGCGACGTCTTTGCGTCCTTCCAATGAAACGGGTCATCCGCGGGATCGTACCCTTTTATGCCTTGCTTACCGAGGGTGGCTATGATGTGATCGTACACGTCCTCAGCCTCACCCAAAGGCTCAAGGGGTAGGTGGTGCTCCATACACCAGTTGTACCCTCTGCCCTGCGCCTCCTCAATGAAGCCCTTGACCGTGCGCAGCAGCGTCCAATGGTCGCCCGAGCTATCCTGGAAGGGCGACGTCCTCGCCCCCGATGGCTTGCCTGCATGCCCCGGGCCAAAAAAGCCCCAGAGTGAGGAAGCCCACGAGGGCGCCGCGGGCGTCTGCACCTGCCTCACCTTGCGCTCCTTATCGGTGGCGTTGTTGGTCTGCACGATCTCGCCCTTTTCAACTCTGGCCGTGTATTGCTGGCCCCGGCTCTCGTAGCTGACGGGCTTCTGGTCCTGCAGCAGCTGGCGCAGCCTGGCGACGACGGCCGTGTCGTGGATGTGACTGAACTGCCCCGAGCCATTCTCGACCTCGAAGCCGTGAGGAGCGTGAGACGGCGCCTTGGCGGCCGCCGCTGACTGGATCGGCTTGAGCGGCAGCAGCTTGACATGGTCGCTACTTGAGAGGGCTGCCGCGAGGTAAACCCCTGCAGCGAGGCATGACAACGACTCCGGCCGTCCCGGGTACGCGCAGTGGTAGAGGAAGAGGCCGAGGCGCACGCCAAGGCCGAGGTTCAGGTTGAGGCGGCCAACCGATGTCAGGAGGTCAACCTCCCGGCCGCCGATGGTCTGCTTCTCCAGGAGGCCAAGCGTGCGCAGCCGCTGCTTTGCCAATTGAACGGCCTCCTTCGGTAGCGACTCGATCATCTCGAGCGGCGGCGGAGCCTGCTTCGTCTTCGGGTCGGGTTTCTGCGCATCCACAAGGCGAAGGACGGTCTGCTCGATGTTGGCCTCGGTGATGGCCGCCGGCGGCTCGTCTACAAACTTAGCTTCGTCGTCGGCCGAGTAGAGGCGCACGCAGATGCCCGAGGACACGCGTCCTGCGCGTCCGGTACGCTGGCGCATCGATGACTTGGTAATCGACTTCGTGATGAGCTCCTGCATGTTCGTATGGTGGTTGAAGCGCGCGCGTCGCTCGAGGCCGGTGTCGATGACGTAGCGCACGTTATCGACGGTGATGCCCGTCTCGGCGTAGTTGGTCGTGAAGACGATGACGCGATCCTCGCGCGGGTTGAGGACCGCGTCTCGCTCCGCCGAGGTGAGCTTGCCGTGGAACGGGTGAATACCGACGAGGATGCTCTTTCTCTTGCTCTTGCTCTTGCCTCCACCCCAGCCACCACCACCACGCTCAACCGCCGCACCCGCCACTTTGTGGTCGGCGTCTGCGTCAACGTCGAGGTGAAAGGAGAAGCCCTTGCCGGGGCGGTCAAAGGTGGTGGCGCTCGGGTCAAAGGGGTCGGAGAACCGGCTGCGACAGAAGCTGAGTGCGCGATTGATGTCGCCCTCCCCCGGCATGAAGACGAGCACGTTGCCGTCGGCCGAGCTCTGCAGCAGCTCGACAGCCTGCTCCAGCGCCACCTGGCAAAGCACCTTGCCCACGCCTGCGGAGCCGAGCTGGCGCGTCTTATCGTGCAGCGACGCGTCTGCGCTGCCGGCCGCCGCGCCCGTCATCATCGAGATGTCGCAACGTTGCACGAAGACAGGGTACGTCTTGCCGGTGAGCTCCACTACCTCTGGTAGCGGCTTATCGGGCCCCTCGCGCAAAAAGTTGCGGAAAACCTCTTTCGAGCTGCCGATGGTTGCCGAGGTGATGATCACGCGCACATCCGTCGCCGCGACGAGCCGCTTGATGAGAGCGAGGCTCATGTCGATCTCCGCTGAGCGCTCGTGCGCTTCGTCGAGGATGACGGCCGCGTAGCCGACCGACTCCAGGGCCGCGGCCGCCGACGGATCGGCCGGCAGGTCCCCATCGGCATCTTGTTGATCTCCAGCCGGCGCCGAAGTGCGCGCAAGCTTCCTTGCAAACCGCTGGGGGTCCTTAGCAAGTTGAACGAAGAGGCCATGAGTCATGAAGCGGATTCGTGTCTCGCTCGAGGCCTTCTCCTCACCTCGGCCCACTGTGTAGCCTACCTCTCGGCCGGCGAGGGTGCCGCGCTCTTCGGCGACTCGATCGCAGAGGGATGACGCGTTCACGCGGCGCGGCTGCAGCACAGCGACCTGCCGCGTCTCGTTGGGGTCCAGCACGTGGTCGAGCACATACTGCGGCAGCTGCGTCGATTTTCCCGAGCCCGTTGGTGCAGTGACAATCAGCACCTGATGCTGCTTGAGCTTTTTGATCAACTGCGCACACAGGTGGTGGAGCAGATGAGCTGGCAATCACAGCACAGTGAGTTGGCAATCAGCACAATGAGCTGCCATGGAGAGACAGTGAGCTGGCAGTCGATTGGCAGGTAAGGTGCCGCGCCTCACCTCCTCCTTGGCCGCATAGACGGGAAGACCAGCGTCGAATTGGCGCTTCTCGCGCTCAAACCTGTTGCGAAGATCCTCGTGAGCTGCATCCTCCGATGAACCACTCAGCTCCTTGTACGTGTGCTCGAATTCGCGCAGGCGCGCGGTGTAGTAGTTGACCGCCTTCCGGCCGTCGTCATACGCTGCCTTGGCGAACGCGTCCTCTTCCTTCTTGATCTGCTCTCTCAACTCCTGTGCCACCTTGGCCGCCTTCGCCGCTGCCTCCCGCTCGGCTGCACCCGGGTCGACGGCTTGTCCGGTATCCGTACCGAAGTCGACAATGTGTGTTGGCACGACTTGCTTCGTGTGTTGCCACACTAGAACAGATCCGGCAGGAGGGTTGCTGGCGTTGCCGCCGAGGTTCTGCAAGCATGCCGGCGAGAAGGCGACAGGGTTGACCAAGCCGTTCATGACGAGGATCGAGCCGCTAGTTCTTGCATATGCGTTCGGCGTGCTCATGTTTCCGTACACGCTGTACACGCCGCGGCCCCACGCAAGGCCGTTCACACTACCAAAGATCTTCTCATCGAAGCCGTTCAGCGCGATCGAAGTCGAACGCCATACGTCGGGTGTCCCATGAAAGACGTCCCCGAGCTCGCGTTGCAGCGCACCCTTGGCATGCAGCGCGCCCTTCTCCTTTTCGTACTCGGCCTGCCGCACGCCCACCTTACACCGGCGAATCGACGTGATCACGCGCCCCTGAGGGACCAGCGCCGTCAGCCGCCTGTACTCGTGGTCCGACGGGGGCAGCGGCATGATCGGCGGCGGTGGTGGCGGTGGCGGCGCAGCCTTCTTGAGCGTCCACTCGCTGCCAAACTTTGCCTGAGGCCATGCCTGCTGATCCAGCTGGCTCAGCCTGGAGCACTTGTTCAGCTCCGCCTGGATGGTAGCGCCGAGGTCTTCGGTGATCTGAACCTGCTGCACGTAGCCAGAGACGTGCGGCCGGCGACACGCGTAGCACACGAGACGCATGGGGGCGTAGTACTCTCAGCGGACGAGAGAAGCGCAGGGATCGAGGGAATTGACAATGTGGAGGCACTCAGGAGAGTGTCGGTTGGCTAGGCACTCAGGAGAGTGTCGATTGGCGAGCGCACCGCGCCGTTGAGCACGCTCTGCACCGCTTGCTGCACGAGCGGCTCCTTGACCATCTTGGCCAGAAAGCCCGAGATGCGCTCTCGTGGGTGGCGGAACTCGCGGTAGGCACCCTGCTCGGTGGTAGGCATCGTCGGGTTTCCACCGCCCTTGTCGACTGCGGCGACGAGGGCGGCCCATGAGACCCAAGTCAGGTAGGCGGCCTCGGCGCCGTGCGGCTTGAAGTGCATCGAGTTGTAGTGCTTCGCCACGTGCGCAAACGCGAGCCCTCCCTCCTTAGGACGCGCAACGTAGAGGACATACTTGCCTTGACGGCCCGCGAGGTAGATCTGGCGCGCGGGCGGTTTGGAGAAGAGAGCCCTGAGGGAGCCCTTGTCCAACTTGAAGCCCGTCTCCTCGCAGAACTCGCGGCATGCCACGTCGAGCGGCAATTCGCGCGAGTGGTCTCGCTTGCCGCCGAGTGGTTTGAGGCCCTCGCCATATTCCATACCGAGGAGTACTTCCGGCTCACCACCATGGCCGCGGCGCAGCGTGAGTGCGCCGGCTGAGCTGAAGCCGCCCTGCTCCTTTGGCTGCAGCTGAGCAGGACGCAGCTCCTTGGGCGCCGTGGCGTCGTAGCTCTCGCCATCGTCACCACGGGGTATTCCGCCGCTACTGCCGCCACCGTCGCCACCCGCCGCTGCGCGCCCAGGGTACCATCTTGGAGCGGCTGTTGGAGGATAGGAAGGCATCGGATCCGCACCACCATCGGGTGGGCCTTCAAGCGGAGTGGTCACCTGGAAGTCGCACGAGTTGAGGCGTCCCGGTCGGTGAGTCACACGATGCTGGCAGTAGCTCAGCGGCATAGCGCATATGCAGGCACTCTTGCCGCAGCGTGCGGGCAGTACGCGCGTGCGGGCGGGCGGTACGGGCGGTATTACAATGCCAAAGACGCCCTCCCTCTGCACCCCCATGACCGCGGCCATGCCGGAGCCAAAGATTCGCTGGCCAGCGCGCAGATTCCAGTTGCCTGCGTTCGCACCCCACACATGGTAGTTCAAGGAGCACGCGTCCTCGCCGACACGGCCGAAGACCACCCGGTCGGGGAACATGTCACGCAGGTTGTAGATGGATTCGTCAAGTGCATCGATGAAGCGCTGGTACTGCGCGTGCGTGAAGCCTTTGCTCTGCGCCGAGGGGTGGCAGCGCAAGCGGTGTGAGGTGTATATGAAAGGGCAGTAAGATATGGTGGCGCAGGCACAGCGGTCACCAGCCACTGATTTATGGCGAGGCCCTTGCCCAGGCGTGGCTCACGGCCGTCGTCACTTGGAATGGTCGCCTTGGCGTCTTGCTTTCTTAAGAGGATGCCGACCAGCTCACCGATGCGCTCGCGGACGTGGGCAATGTAAACCTCGACGGAGTGTTCTTCGATTGCAGGTGCAGCCGGAGCATGCATGGCATCCGGGCTGCCATAAATTTCCCCACGCTGACCGCGATGACTATCTGGGGCGTCTTTCTCTGCTTCAGACTTTGGGGCGGAATTCGTGCGGGTTGCGGATGGCGGGCCGCTGCCGCCGTTGGGTCTTCGTTGCTTAATCTGCTTCTTGATTTCCATGGAGTGGCCTCGGGGAATGCCCTCTATTTGGAGCTGTTCGTGCATCTCCTGAAGTTCATCGTCATCGTAGTTCAGCAGTATTTCCAAACTGCTGAAGCCAGACCGCCGCATGATTGCCGCGTAGGTTGAAGCGTTCTCAACCACATGCGGATGCGCCGATTCTGTAAGGAATCCGTCGAGCGTTTCGTCGGGCGCGGAGCACGCGGAGGACGGCCTAAAGGCGCCGGGCGCGTTGAATACGACATGCGGTGGCGGCATTTCTCGTCGAGGTCGTGCTCTTCGCGAGCGCGGCGCACAAAACCCGAGCGATGTGGACTCGCTACTGCCGCGATACCCGCCAATGTGTGAATGCGTGTGTGGGTGAATGCTAACACGTTCACGTTCATGCTCACTCGGCAAGGATGCCTTCTTTGTTCCGCTCGTTAATTAAAAGGCGCCGAAACGCGTGTTTCCCCACAGGGGGAGAGGTCCCTGGAGCCGATGGCTGCCGCGCGCGCTCGGCTTCTATTGCCCGTGCGATCGACTGTAAGATGCCCCAACCCAATCTTCTGAAGTATAAGCAAAGAAAAATGGAGCAGGAACTGCTCGCACGCGTGCTACTTGCGCAAGATGACACTATGAGCGGATACGCCACGGCTCTGCGCGAGATACGCGCCGGCCACAAGCAGACGTGTTGGATCTGGTGGATATGGCCCACACTGGCAGGTGTGCGCGAGACCAGCAAACCAGAGTTTTACGTGCCGGACGCAGAGGCTGCCTTGAAGTGGATTCGACATCCGAAGCTTGGCCCTCGCTTTGTCGATATCACGCGCCAAGCGGTGGACCACCTTGACGCTGGCGTGAGTCCATTACGGCTGTTCGGCTGGCAAGCCGACGTGGATAAGTTTCACGAGAGCGTGACACTCTTCGGTGAGGTTACCAGGTGCAGCTACCCCGATCAAATTCGGCTTGAAGTTGTGTCGCTGTGTAATCGTGCGCTGAAGGCGCTGCAGCTACCACCCCACCAGAAGACGCTCGAGGTGCTGCAACGGACGGGCGAGTCCTTCAGGCCGCAGCTCGACCCCCACTCGTTCGATCGCTCCATGTCGAATTCTCAATTGGCGTCAACACCTCCTCCTACCGAGTTGGCCGTCTTCCTCGCCGAGCTCGGCCTCGCCGCGCACACGGCGGTGATGCGCGCCGAAGGTTTCGATAGCATTGCCGCCCTCGGCACGATGGACAGTGACGATGCCACCGAGATGCGCTCGGCGCTCGCCGCCCGCGGGGTGCCTGGAGTCGACGTCGACCGCATTCTCGGCGCGGCAGTAGCCTGGGTGCACACCCCCCAAGCCGAGAATGTGCCGAGAATGCGCCCGGTGCTCCAAGCGGCCGGCAGCGGAGCCGTGACTGGAACGCCTGTGCAGCCGCAGCCACCGCCCATGTCCCAGGCCGCCTCCGTGATAGCTGTGGCGAGGGTCGCGGACGATTCTCGTCTCCTCTCGCAGCAGCCTCACCCGACACGTGGCGCTGGTGGTGCGCCGGCTCTAGAGGTTGCAGCGGCCTTCGACGGTAGCACGCGTGCTGCAGGTGAGGCGAGTGGCGGAGGAGGTTCAATGAGGTCCCACACAGGGCCCCCTGCACAGGCATTCCAGCCACCGCAGGCGCAGGTCGCGGCCGCCAGGACCCCCGCCACGGTACCAAGGTTCGCGACGACCACAGTTCGACTGTGGGATAACGACGCGGACGTGGCCCAGCAGGCTGACAATTGCCTGCGGAGGATGAACGAGGCCACACTGGCGGATCCGGCAACGGCCGAGAGCCTCAAGCCTCTGTGCACCGTGGACGCACCCGTCCGAGATGGTGAGGCGATTCGTGGCTGGTCGTGCGTACGGATGGCGAGTGTGGCGCTGCCCGTGCCCTTAGCGCCACGCCTCCTCGCGCTCGATGTAGAGATGATAGAGAGGCGTGCCGACGGCGTGCGGCTGCCGGTGAGCGCCGCCCTCATCTGCTACGACCTTTCGCCACGGCAGCCGCAGCGCGTGCTCTTTTCTGGCCTTGTGGACCCGTCGGACTTTGATCGCGAGTGGCTGAGCGGCCCCATGGCTTACGACTACAAGGAGCGCTGGGTCGGACTCGACTACATGGCGCTGCGTGCGGCGCGTGAGCGCGGCGAGATGACGCCGGTGCGCGACCTCCAGCGCCTCGTACAAAAGCACATGCACAGCGCCACCTATCTCGTCGGCCACTCCCTCAGTGGTGACCTCAAGGTGCTTCGCTTACACGGCCCCGAGCTTGAAGCGCGCGTCGTCGATACGCAAGCGCTGTACCCGCTGCCAGCGGGAGTCGGCCACGCGCGTCTCAAGGCCCTTGTGGAGGACATGCTACCGGCCGAGGCGTGGCGGCACTTCCAGGCGGTAGGCGCGGCGCACCCACCTGATCAGGACGCCAATGCGGCACTCGAGCTCGTGACGCGTGAGCTCGAGCTTCTCCTCGAGCAGCCTCAGCGCCGTATCGGCATGTGGAGCAACAGCGACGGTAGCGGCGGCAATCGCGGTGGCTGCTCGAAGCGTCCAATAACGGCCAACGATTCGCGGGCGATTCGAACGTTGCTAGTGGCCGAGTCAGACGTCGGACGTCTGATTGGGAAAAAGGGCTCAAAGATCGAGCAGCTTCGCGCCGACAGCGGTGCGCAACTCGAGCTTCTCTCACAAGCCGAGAGCCACACGCGGGGCGGGAGCACAGACGATACAAAACGAGTGCTGCGCATCGAGGCGCCTGACTGGGCCACGCTTGACCGTGCGTGTGCGCTCATCCATGCGTCGGTGCTGGTGCCTCCCGTTGTTGCCGGCATGGAGCATCTGACTCAGACCCCAGCCGACGACGTTGCCGCGGTGGTCCAGGGTTCGGCGCGGTATGAGGAGGATCGCGTGAGCACATCGGTGCGATCCTGTGGCCCCTCCCGAGCGAAGACGCTGTAGCTCCGGCTCAGGTCAGTGGCCCCGATGAGCATGGGCGGCATGGGCGCACCGATGGGCGGTGCTGCGCCGATGGGCGGTTTTCCGATGGGCAAGTAAGCGCGCACGCAAACGGATCTTTGCTTTACGGTCCGTGGCAAATGAAGTGCCGGCCACTAATACTGCACAGTTTCTCGGTCATGGGCGCTCATGCAACTACCGTACGCTACACGCAGTTTTCTCGGGGGGGTCGGTCCCGGTCCTGCATTGTGATTGTCACCTCAGAGGGCCGGCGGGCGTCAGCCACTGTGTTGAAACACCATAGGGTAACTACCTGTGTAGTGAAACCCTCCCCCTAGGTCAAAATCTTGCGCCGGGCAGCGGTACGGTACGCAATGATAGAGCGAACACTCGACAGGTACCTACACACAGTTTTAACGCTCGCTTCACGAGTGCGGATCGCGCAAAACCCCGAGCGAGCCCTGGCAGGAAATCAGTTTCGTCGCGGTCCCCCGAAGCGCTCACCTCACCGGCATACTCAACGGACCGGACGGGACGGCTCCGCACCCCTCGGTCAACACAAGAATCACAAGTACGAAGTAGAAGTACTGCTCGCTCTCTCGTGTCACTCCATTATGCTAGTGAGGTTAATGGGAGAGACAAATGCACAGCGTTCTGCACCCGCTGGCGCGGCGGCCATTGGTAGTCATCGGGTACGCCCGCCATGTCGCCCTTTGCGCCGCCACGGCATCGAGCAACAGGTCGCCGCGGCGCAGCCCAACGGCCACCAGGCTATGGGGCACGGGCGACCGTCTCGCCATCCACTTCGTCTAGACTTGGTTTTGCCTTCTTGTCGCCCCCGCCCGTGTCCCACTTGGATTTTCGCTTCACGACGGACGCGTCGGTCGCCGCGGCTGGCGGCGCTGCCGTAGAGGTGCCGATGCCGGCGGCGCCGCTCGGCGCCGCCCTTGGCTGCTGCTGATGCTGCTGCTCGAGGAGGCCCGAGGAGTGAAATTGCACACGCTCGCCCGGCTTGCGGCTCTGTCGCTCCTCGTACTCGCGCCGCGCGCGCTCGAGTTCCTCATAGAACTCGTGGGGCTCCACGGCCGTCGGGTCGTAAATCTCGCTCGGGTAGTTGCTGCCATTCTCAACAACGTCCATGAACGCGACCAACTTCTCGAGCAGGTCGGGGTTGCGAAAGCGCTTGGAATTGCGAATGTAGTCATTGACGCGATTGCCCTCCGTGGAGGACTTCACAAAGCCAAGAAACTTGGCCATGACCTTTGGGTTGCACTCGCCGGGCGGCGAGGGCGGCACCTGGAAGGACGGACGCACGTCCTCCTTTGGCGCAGGAGCGTCGGGCGTGCTGGAGGTGGTGCCATCGGCGTCCGAGGCGACGGCGAGCTTGGCGCTGCGCTTCACGATGGACACCTGAACGCTGCCCAGCCGCCGCGTGCCGCTCTTGACGATGTCATCGTCGTCCAAAGAGACGCCCAGGTCCCTCGCAGGCATGGGCGGTTTGTCACCATTGCGGTAATCTACAATGGAGAGTAGGCCCGACGCGGGCGCCGGTGCGGCCGCGTTGCTGGTGCCGGCGGACGCCGGGGCCTCGTCGCCCGCGCTCTCCATCGGCTCGGGTGTCTCGGAGTACGCGACGAGGGACATGGCGTTCACAGCTGCTTCACAGTGGAGAGAATTTTCAGACTAACTTCGGCGCGGCAAAAGAATAGGAATTCACGACACCACGGGACCTGTCGTCTTGCCGTGATGGCAATTTAATTAACGCGAAGGTGAACGTGAGGAATTCATGTCCGAAGTCACTCTCGACTTCATCGCTCTCCTCCGCCGACTCGTCGCGGACGTGCCGTCTCGCGGCGCCACCCTCAACGCGGCGTTGCAGCAACTCGCCTCCCAGGAGCTGCGTGACCTCGAGCCGGACGCGTCGCTGCTCGAGGCGCTGCTCTCCGTTCCCACCACCGCATGGGACTCCTTCTCTGCCGACGACTTGTACAAGTGGCACACGTTGCTGACGGGTGTGCTGCAGATCCCCGAGGTCGTCAGCGCCGCACCTGCGGCCGCCGCGTACGCCACCGACGCGCTCATCGACGGCGCCTTCGCGCGAGCTGCCCTGCCGCCCGCCGAGGAGACAGCTCAGGCGATGACTCCAGGCAGCTCGCTGCCTGGCTGCGTGAGCATGGTGAGCACGGGCGCTTCGAGCGCGAGCACGCGCACCGCGGCCCGGGTGGGAGGCCCGGGAGGCGGCGCCGCCGCCGGGAGTGCGCGTGCGCGACCGGCTGGGCCACGCGGCCGACCGTCAGCCCCCATCAGTGATGCGACACCACAGGCGAAGCAGGCGGCCGAGCTTGGGGCGGTGCGTGCGCTGCTGCACTGGCTGTACCGGAGCGGCGACGTGGTCGTAAAGTTCGCGGATGTTGACGATTTTTTCTCCGTGGCAACCACTAGTCAGTTCACTAGTCCCCCAGTTGGCCCTCTCGAACTCAAGTCGGCGTCGGCCTTCGTGCTTGGCCGCAACTTCCTTGTACCATTCGACGTGATTCTCACTGACCCGCTCGCACGAGTCGAGAGGGACCTTGGCGCGGTCTCTGCGAAGCTTGAAGAGCTCATAGCCATGCAAGCACCTAAAACAGATGCTTAATTGCATGAGGAGCCTCTCAAGGAGCTCGCGACGACGCTATCGCTGCCAGTCCCGTGCAGCTAATACGGGACCATTTTCTTCTCGCGCGAACAGTGCCGTGTGTACCCGCGCACAGCGTCATGTTCCGTGACGTGAACTTTGACACAACTCGTGGGTTTACCGTAATCCAGTATTCACAGTGCAGGCCGCCGACTTTTTTAATGGGCTGCGCCCAGGCGCGTCTCAAAACCAAGGTCGACGTGCGCGACCTGGAGTCGATTGTGCGCACGGGCGACCTCATTCTCTTCTCGTCCAAGCACGCTGCAGCGCAGGTGACCAAGTGCTTCACGGCGTCGACTTGGGATCACTGCGGCATGGTGGTCAAGTTCTCGTCGCGGCATGTCTTCATCCTCGAGTACGCAGGCGGTGTCTTCCTCTACCCGCTCTTTACACGGCTCTACACGTACTACGCCATCCAGGGCCGGGAGATCGTGCTGCGGAGGCTGCTACCCGGGCAGGACCGCGTCGAGATGCAGAGGCGCGTCGAATCCTTCGTGCGCGGAGTGCTTGGGCAGAAGCCGCCGTCGATCGAGGAGATCCTCCTCGCCGTCCTGAAGCAAGAGGGCGTGGTCTCCTCGTTCCTCGCACGCCTCGCGGGCACCAACGAAAAGGAGCACGTGGACAACCTCGAGACCCTCTTCTGCTCAAAGCTGATCGCGTGCGTGTACAAGGAGGTTGGCATCCTAGGTAAGCACCGCAAGTCGTCGGACTTTCTGCCCAAGCACTTTGCGGAGGAGTACGACGAGTACCTCGACCTGCAGGCGGGCGCGCTGCTCGGCCCCGGGCTGCCCATCAATTTCATGAGCGTCGCAGAGGAGGTTGAGAACATCCGTCAGCGGATAGTCGAAGAGGAGCGTAAGAAGCCCGAGGCGATCGTGCGGGCCGTGTCGCAGTTCTACGTGGCGGCGCGCTCGGGCGTCGGAGGGCTCGGCGACGAGATCTCGCGCTCATTCCGCAATCTCGAGCGCGGCTTGCATGGCTGGTCCGAGGCAGCCCTGATTGCCTATGATTGCCTATGATTGCCTAGGATTGCTTAGGATTGCTTAGGATTGCTTATGATTGCTTATGATTGCCTACCTATAATTGCATGGCTGGTGTGAGGCAGCCCTGATTGCCTATGATTGCCATTCGCCCTGAGAACCCTGAGCCCGGAGTGCCAGTAGCCCTGATTGCCACTCATGACGGATGGCCTCTGATGGCCACTGATGAGCGCTGATTGCCACTCATGACGGATGGCCTCTGATGGCCACTGATGAGCGCTGATTGCCACTCATGACGGATGGCCACTCATGACGGATGGCCGCTGACGAGCGCTGATTGCCCCTCTCATCAGGTCCGAAGCGGCCGAGCTCGCACTTTCACGCACCTCGAGCTTCGCCAAGTTCGAGCAGCCCTTGATGGCAGAGGCTCCCGAAGCAGAGGCTCCCACAAGTGGGCGCCGTCGTGGGCGCGCCATCGCCCCGAACGGCACCGCACAGGACGACAGCGCCCACGACGGCGCTGATGCTCACGACGGCGCTCCGACTCACGACGACGCCCACGACGGCGCGACAGCTCACGACGGCGCCCACGACGGGTCGAGTCCACCCCTCCGCGGTGAGGAAGCCGCCGAGCTAGCTGAAGCGCGAGCGGCCGCCATGGACGACTCTCAGGCGAGGGAGCGCTTCGCCCGAGCCCAATCGCAGAGTCAGCGCGGCGCACATGCTGCACAAGGGTCAAGTCGGTACGATCGGCCGCCCGAGCGCCTGCCCAACGATGAGACACAGTTGGCCAACAATGGTGGTTACAACGCGTCTCAAGTGGCAGTGGCGCTCGATGACGACGTGGCGGCAGCGCGTGCGAACGGAGCGTTGACGCCGCTGCGGCGCAACAGCAGCAGCGTGGCCTTCGATCTGTCGCGCGTCGGCAGCAGCGGAGGGCTGCGCTTGCAAGGGGGAGCTCTCGTCGACGAGGTGAAGGATGTGTCGCCGTGGTTCCACTCCCTCCTAATTGCCTCCGGATTGCCTCCTAATTGCCTCCGGATTGCCTCCTAATTGCCTCCGGATTGCCTCCTAATTGCCTCCGGATTGCCTCCTAATTGCCTCCGGATTGCCTCCGGATTGCCTCCTAATTGCCTCCGGATTGCCTCCTAATTGCCTCCGGATTGCCTCCTAATTGCCTCCGGATTGCCTCCGAATTGCCTCCTAATTGCCTCCTAATTGCCTCCAGGTGGAGAATGTGTCGGATGGCGGCGTGTACGCTCCAAGCGCCCTCAACGGCTACAGCCCGCCTTCGGCTCCACCTTCGGTTGCCGCCGCCGCCGCCGCCGCCGCCGCCGCCGACCAGGAGGTACCGAGGAAGAGCCTGCTGAGTGCCTTCCAATGAGCGACTACGGTGTGCATCTGAGCGAGTACGGTTTGCATCTGCATGTGACAAGAAGCGGACTTGAGGTAACATCGACGAGGGTACAGTTCTCGGCCCCCCCGGCGTACCGCCGCCCTGGAAGCGGAACGCGAACCCGGGAGCCTAGGGTAAGGTCACGGGCGAGCGGTGTGGGTGGCCCGGGGTGGTCGCGCCCCTTGGCGTCCGGTGTGGGTGGCCCGAGGCTCCCCCGGCCCGTCGGCGGAGCGCCGCGATCTACTACGCTACTACCGGTACCAACTGAGGCCTTACGAGGCCCGCCCACGGCGTGCGGCTGCGGGCGGTCCGGTCACGTGTGGAGACACCGGGTTCAACGGTACATTCTACATACGCATACGGCGATACGGGCGATAACCGGCGCGCGAACGTACCCGGGGTTACCGCGACGTCCGCGTGGGCCCACTGGCGTGGTTGGTCCGAGGTAATACGCGATAGTCCGAGGACCAGGACGGATCATGTCGGGGCGCAGCGCGGAGCGGGGAGCGCGCCCGGGGTCGTCCCCCGCCGCCGCCCGCGCCCGGGGACGGTACGCGTTCATACGCGCGGAGTCCGCGGACCGCCGGACGCGATTAATACACGACAGATTACACAATACACATGAGATTACAGCGTGGGTACGCGCGGTGATCTAATCGAATAATCAGCTTGGTCTCAGCTACTTTGAACTCGAAACGGTCAGTACACGTGCTAACTCGTAACTGCACCCTGCTCGCTGCTGGGGCCGGGCTCTGCTAAATCGCCGCGACGTTCGAGCCACCTTAACTCGTAGAACTCCTCATAACTGCTGCCAGCTGCAGCAGCTGCTGCTGCTGCGCGTCTGCGAGGGGAATCACATCAGCTGTGAATGCTCTCACGTAAGCAGCGCTCTCACTGCACCTTCCCGATGAGCGGATCGGCCGCACGCACGACCAGCAGCTGGTCGTAGATACCCACGCCTATGGGCGTCTTGCTGCCCGGGATGGGCAGCGGCTTCGTGCCGAGCGCCGACGCGCCACCACCAGGCGCCATGTTGGCCGTTTTGCGATAGGAGGCCGTGCCAAAGTGTGGACTACACACAGAGAGAGTCGATCGCACGCATGTAAGCACGGTCATCGAGGGCCGCGGGGCGCGCTGGAGGAGAAGGCTGTACGCACATGAACTGCGCTGCCTGCTCGCCCATGTTTTTACCAGTGTGCTCCGGCCGGACGCGCGGGAATGTGCCACCATAGCCGACGAGTGGCGGCGGCAGTGAGTGCCGCTCCCTTGGCGGTACCCACGGATCGTCCATTTTGACAAGGCCATGTGTGTCACGGCCGCGGATCGCTTCCTCGAATAGCGGGCCTGGGACGATAGAGGCTGGCCGCCGGCCGACGCGATCATGCTGTCTGATGCGATCGCGCGTGAGCTCAGTGGCTTGAGAAGTCGGCTCGTTGAAGATCGTTGTCCACAAGACGTTGCCGCTCATGGCTGCCGGACCGCCACTGCGCTGCGATCGAGGCCTGTGCTTGCGGAACCGACTCTCGAGCAAGACGAGTTCCTGCGACCGTTGAGTCGTTCCAACAGCTCAAACCCCGCGCCGCTCGCCTTCTCCCCCCCAGCCTTTTTGGGAAGTGTGTCGGTCGACTTGACGCCAGACCCCCTGCCCTCCTGGCAACCCGGCCATGCCCTCGGCCAGGCAGCCGCCGTGGATGCAGGAGCCCGCCGACGACGAGGACGGGGACGACGACGTCGACGAGCTCGATCCCATTGGGCGTAACACGCTCAAGCTGCGGAGCCGCTCCATCGTGGAGTCGATTGCGGTCGGGGCATCACCGCCAAAGTTGCCCCCTTCCAATTATTCAGGCCAACTATCGGCGCGCGGAGCGGGCGAGAATGTGTACAGGAGCAACGCCTATGCGCAGCAGCCCGCGCCCGGGGGCTTCTCAGCAGAGGCCGCCCGCTTTATGCCGGCAACGCCGCAGCCCTACCATCCACAGCATCCACCGCCTTACCCGCGGCCATCCGCGTATCCAACTGCGCAGTCGAGCTTAGGTGGAGGGCAGCACCCGCCGCCGTTGCAGCAGCAGCAACTACCCTCCATGGGGCAGAAGCGGTGGGAGATTAATGATACTATGATGCATCAGTCTTGGGGTACGCACGGCTTCGCCCCTTTCCTGTCCAACGGCCGCCCGAGCAGCACTTTGCATGCACGTAGCGCAAGCGCTCTCCCCTCACGTGTTGCACGCTTCCCGCCGGCGCAGGTACGGTGCTGCGCACGCTGAATAGGAGCTGATGAGGAGGCCTACCGCATGCTCGCGCATTACCCAACGTCTTAACGCCCGAAATACGAACCGCGCATGATCTCGATCTGTGGGCATGTCTGCATGGGCCTTTAGGCCGGGCCAGAGTGACGTCTGACGAAGATGTCACAGGATCCAGGATGATCCATACTAAATGTAACCCGCCCGC
>JWZX01000742.1:0-11212 GCA_001275005.1 Chrysochromulina tobinii
ATGGAGATGTGTGTCTCCGTGTGCTCTGTAGGTTCGCTTTCTGGAAAACTCTCTTCAGCAACGCGCTCTTCTCTGCTCTGCTCTCTCACCCAAGCCCCTTGGAACGAGTGTGCTTTCCTTTCATGTCCTTTGAGAAACTCGAACGCTATGACCAACGTCTGCCGCCGTGACGGGCTTCTTGTTTCGTCGACTGATGTTTCTTTTTCGCTTTGCGTTGACACTCTCGGGGAGAAACAGTACCGTCTCTTCTCTTTGACCCGGCACACTCAAGCTGTTGCTGTTGGATTTCATGGTCCTCGATGTCCCAGGTGGTGACAGTGCTGAAGGAATGGCCATCGTCGAGCGTGCCAACGTGATGAAGGCTGCCGGGAGCTACGGTGCCACCTCTGAGTTCCTCGCGCCGAAGCCAAGCTTCTTCAACATCCTCTACACGCACCCCAAATTCGGAGCGAGTGCGTACCTCGCCTTGCAGCGCGGCGCCTGAGCGCGCCGCCGACTCCACTGTTTGCGCCTCACTCGCGTTGGCACCCTCTGTTTGCTGCTGTGCCGTCGCAGTGCCGCAGTGGGGTGAGGTGCAACATCGCATCAAGTACACCGAGCCCATCGCGCTGCTGCCGAATTTGAATAGCGTGAAGGGTGCTGCGATCGACCCTGCGCTGCGCCGTGCTACGCGCGTACCGTGGGGGCAGGGGCAGTCGTCCTCCGCCTTCCTGCCCCTGCATCTGACACAGCTGCCGAGCAGCCCGCTTGGCAAGCACCCTGCGCCGACGCCCGAAATGCCAGTGGTGGACAACTACTCAGCTTTAGGCAAGGTGCCGTACCATCAGAGCGCACCAGAGAGCCTCAATCCATGGGTGCGCAACCCGCCGCACAGAGCGAGCACGCGCCAGATCTACGAGCGGTTGTACGGACCGGAGAAAAAGGTGCCCCAAAAGTCCAAGGGTGTGCTGTGACACTGTGTCACCGGCGTCTCCACCGTCGTCGACATACTGCTATGACGTGGGTAATGTCGTGTGAAGGCAACACATACTGTACAAGTACTATACTCGAAAAATACATATGATGCAGGTATTAATGTCTTTCTATCATCTTAAACGGCATCCGGCCATCGGGCGATGGGGCCAATTTAAGATATGGAGTGTGGATGTTCGCAGTGCGAAACATGTGTGTTTCCGGGGTTTGTCCGATGCGTTTAAGTACATGTGACGAGGGAGACAACTTTGCGTCGACGCGAAATGACATGCCTCATCAAGACGAAAGTCGCCGACCGCGAGAGTCTCCTGGGTGGACGGATCGCTATAGGCGTCCTTTCCGCTGACGCGATTCTTCCTCACCAGTGCGGCGCTGATGAAGCGCCACGAGCCGTGGGAATGGGACAGCGATCCAACCACCGAGGAGCTCCCCATGTCATTTAACGTCCACCGAGCGTCTCCCGCCGCTGCATGCAAAGAGCCCCCTGCGGCCACTCTGCAGCATGGTGCTTATGGCCGCCGCGAGAGTGCCGCGCGCGCCAACGCGTCACGCCCACTGCTCTCCTCGCTGCCCTCCTCTCATCCACCGCCGTCCCAGTCGAGCGACTCGCCACCAAGCAAGATGAAGGTAGCGCGCCCTCCGCTTGCCTGGGAGATGGAGCCCCCGCCGTCTAGGCGGCCACGGACTCGCGCCCTGGGGAGTGACGCGCTCAGTGAGCCTCTGCTGCTCCCTCTTCTCTCCGCATCGATGCATGCAACGCCTGTGACGACGCCGGACGCGGAGGCGGCCAGCGAGGGCGTGCGGGAGTACCGGCTGGGGCCCGAACAACCTCCCACCGCGACGAAGATAACGCCGATGCCGACGGCAGCGACGCCGGCCGCGGCGGCAAGATCGGTGCATGCATCGCCCGCGACGACGACGCCCGCTCGCGCTGGGGACGCGCTGTTCTCATGGGCGTCGTCATGTGCTCCGGCCCCGGTCTCTCCCAAATTAGGGTCGGTCTCTCCGGCCTGTGAAGTCAGCTTCCGATCTGTGAAGTCAGCTCCGGCCCCGGTCTCGTTGGCCTCGTCGTCGTCCTACAACTTCTCTTCGACCTCTGTCTCCCCTGGCGACCCCTTCTCCCCGACTTGCCCAACGCCGCGCCCGTGGCGTGACGCATGCTCGATGTCGGGACGGATGCATGCTCGAGAAGGCCTCGACGAAACCGTGCAGCATGCATGCTCGACGTCGGGACGGATGCATGCCCGAGAAGGCCTCGACGAAACCGTGCAGCATGCATGCTCGACGTCGGGACGGATGCATGCTCGAGAAGGCCTCGACGAAACCGTGCAGCATGCAATGCAGATCGCCATGCGCGAGGCCGCAAGCGCCAAACCGCGCCGACAGCGCCCGGCGCCTCCTCCGAACCTCGACGAAACCGTCCAGGCCGCGATGCATGCGGCGCCTCCTCCGAACCTCGACGAAACCGTCCAGGCCGCGATGCATGCGGCGCCTCCTCCGAACCTCGACGAAACCGTCCAGGCCGCGATGCATGCGGCGCCTCCTCCGAACCTCGACGAAACCGTCCAGGCCGCGATGCATGCGGCGCCTCCTCCGGACCTCATAGACTTATTGGCATCCCCTGACCTCCTGCCGAAGTTGGGTGCGTCGGTACCCGACGCCTTTGCAGAGCTCCTCCTCTTCCCACAGCTACCGCCCACGACGGCGCTCAAGTCCAAGCCGCCGTCGCTCCCTTCCAAATTAGGAAGCGACGCAAGCATGAATGCGACCTCGAGGCGATCTGTGAAGTCAGATTCCACTGTGAAGTCAGCTTCCACTGTGAAGGGGTCGCCTCTGAGGGCAGCTGTCGCCGCAGGACGCGCCGACGCGAGCGCCGCCTCGCCCACGGCAGCGCCTACGTCCACGACGGTGCTACCCTTCTTCGATTTGCTGCGCCTGGACGGTGAGCAGACGATCCCGTCGTACGAAGCGCCGAGCGCGCCCGATACGGCGCTCGAGGTGCCGCCGCCGCCGCCGCCGCCCGCCCGCCCATCGGCGACTCCGATGGCCAATCTCGCGCCCGATCTCGCGCCCGATCTGGCGTCCAATCTCGCGTCAAATCTCGCGTCCGATCTCGCGTGCGATCTCCCGTGGAGCTCGACGCAGGCCGAGGCGCCTTCGGGCGTCGTGGCGGGCGCCTCGCCAGCTTCCGTAGCCTCCGCGGCCACGGCAGCCGCGGCATCCCTGGGCGTCGTGGCGGGCGCCTCGGCATCCCTGGCAACCTTGGCGACCCTCCGGCTGCCCCCCGAGATGCACGACGAGATCCGGCTGCCCCCCGAGGATGACACCGACACCGAGAGCGCCGACTTGAGCGGCGACGAGTGGTCGGCGCTGTCCGAGGCGGGCGCTGAGAGCGGCTTCGACTCCGCGGCAGAGGACTCGAGCTCCCGAATCTCCATCGTCGGAGATGCCATCTCGCGCCGTCTGGACGCGAGCGCCGTCTCGAGCGCTCGAGCGCCGTCTCGAGCGCCGATCTCGCCCGAGTGGGGGGCGGCGTCCGGCGACTCGTTTTGCTCCGAGGGCTCGTGGCAGAGCGCCAAGCAGATGTGCGCGCAGGAGTCGACTCATTTTAGGCACGAGGCCGAGGCGAGCCATGTTAGGCAGGTGAAGGTGGTCGCTCAACTCGGCGCTCCCGTCGTCTGCCCAACGGCCGCGCTCAACTCGGCGCGCGATCGCCCGGCACGGCGCGGCGAGGTTCGTCACGAGGCTCGTTCGGACGACGAGGACGCTGATGACATTGATGACGAGACCGAGCTGTGGAAGGGCGCGCTGCGTGCCGAGTTGAGCCCTTCACACCGTCGCCACGTCCGCACCCCCGAGGTCAGCCCTTCGCCTCGTCGCCACCTTCGCACGCCCTCGGCTGAGGACGAGGAGTTGCCTAATATGGACGAGGTGGATGAGCGATGCCCTCGCTCGATGCCCTCGCTCCCGTTTGCGGCGTGTGCGCCCACGTACCTGCGCTCGACGCTCGGCACGGCGCTCGGTTCACAGTCGCATTCACAGCGGGACACGCGCGCGGCAGGCGGCGGTGCCCGATACGACGCGGCGCACGTGGGGGCGGAGGGTGTGAACGCCCGATACGGCGCTGCGGCGCGCGCCGAGGAGCCCGATCTCGTGGATGAGGAGATCGAGATGGTCGAGATCCCCTCGGCTGACGAAGCTGACGAAGCCGTGGATGAGAGCGAGTTTTGGCTCGTCGAGGGTCTGATGGAGTGGCGAGGGGGGTCCATCTCCGCGCTCGAGGTGGCCGAGATCGCGATCGAGATTGCGCGGCAGGCGCGGCGGGCGCGGCAGGCGCGGCGGGCGGCGGTGCAGCTGGGAGCTCGCGAAGGCGCTCAGTACGACGCTCTCAAAGGCGCTCAGTACGACGCTCGCGATGGCGCGGCAGCTGCGAGGGAAGTCGACGGCGAGGAGGAGTTGCCTAATATGGACGACGAGGACTGCCCCGAGGCCCAGGGGCAGCTTCGAGCGCTTGTGTGCGCGACGGCCCACTTGTCGCCGCCCGAGAGCGTCGTACTGAGCGTGATGGACCCCCCGCCGCCGCCTCCGCGGCACTCCTCCACCTCTCCATCGTCGTCGTCGTCATCATCATCATCATCAACCGCCTCAAAAGCTGCCTCCACAGCGCCGTATCGGGCGTTCACACCCTCCGCCTCAAAAGCAGCCTCCACAGCGGACGATGGATTGGTGGGGGTGCTCCGGCTTGGACGGATCGAATGCCCTTTGTATGGACGCAAGACGCCCGTCCTTCATGTTCAGGGTGCCGAGCTGCCTAATATGGACACCGAGCTGCCTAAAATGGACGCCGAGCTTCCTAATATGGACGCAGTCACGGCTGAAGGCGCTGAGGCTCACCAAGGTCGCGGGGCGTCCTATTACGTCCTGCCGACGAGCGACGGCAGCCTCGTCTGCTTCACACTCGCGCCCGGGACGGCGCCGGCGGCTTGCGCGGCGCTGTACTGAGCGGCTCGGCTCGAACCTGAGTGCCACTCTGATAGCGCCTGATTGCGCCTGATTGCGCCTGATGAGCTCCTTCATCAGGTACAAGTGGCTGGGCTCGCGCGCCACCCTTATGTCATGGTCCATCCCGCTGTGGGAAGATGAGAGCATGCTCACCGCGCCGCCCGTGCAGGTGAATGCGCCTGAGTGCACCTGATTGCAACCTGAGTGCTCCTGAGTGCACCATGATGACCTCTGATGGCACCAGTGATTGACGATGAATCGACCTGTCACTGACGACCTCTGATGACCTCAGATGACCTCAGATGACCTCTGATGACCTCTGATGACCTATGATGACCTCTGATGGCCCCAGCAATTGACGAATCGGCCCGTCACAGATGGTGGAGGCCGGCCCGCGTCTCGTCAATGCCATCCACTCGTCATCACGCGCCCTGCAGCACGTGATGCTCGGGACGGCGCGCGCGGTCGCCCTCTCATGCTCGGTCCTCTCGTATGGCGCGCACAAGCTGCAGGCGGCACAGGCGCGCCGTGCCGAGCGCCCGCCGCCGCCGCTGCCGCCGCGCCAGCCGCGCCAGCCGCTCCTGCCGCAGCTCGTTGATGAGGAGCGCCATCAGCCGCAGCTCGTTGATGAGGAGCGTCATCAACCAAACGGCCACGCGGCGTCCGAGGGCGCGCCCATCACGGCGCCTGCGGCTGCGGAGCTCCTCCGCGCTTCGTCAAAAGAGGACGGCGGCGCCTCCGCATCGCCCGCGACGGCGCCCGCGTCTCCAGGCAGACTGAAAGCGAAAGGGAGCGATGGCGGCGGCGGGAGTTGCGGCAAGGGCGCTCAGATTCGTCAAGGGCTCGAGAGGACGCGTGTATACCTGCAGCACGTGGCACTCGTGTCGGATTGCATCGGGCGCTCGGTGCTGCACGGGGGCAAGCATGTACTCCGGTAATGGCCACTAATGACCTCTGATGACCACTAATGACCTCTGAGTACCTCTGATTACCTCTGAATAACTTCTGAGGGCCTGCCTGATTGCGTCCCTCATCAGGTACACTGCGCACGCCGCCTCCCACGCGGCCCTCGCGATGGTGCCCGCGGGGGCGCCCGAGACGGCGCTCGGCCAGATCTGGCGAGATCGCATCTCGTCGCCGCTCCGAGGCAGCTCGGCGCGAGCTGCCGGTTTCGTCAGACGCTCGGGGGCGGTCGACGTCCTCAGCCACGGAGGTGCGCTTGATGGCGCTTGATGATCACCTCTCAGATCACACCTCGGACTGCCTTTTCACACCTCGGACTGCCTTTTCACACCTCGGAATGACTCTTCACACCTCGGAATGACTCTTCACACCTCGGAATGACTCTTCACACCTCGGACTGCCTCTGACGACGTCTGCGTAGCCTCTTCACACCTTGCCTGTTCACACAGGGCGGGCCCTCGTTGCCGCGGCCGACACGGCAGTCGTCGCGCGCAGCCTCATGTACAGCTCCGTCCGGCAGGTGCGATCTCCCTTGATTGTCCTTGATTGTCCTTGATGGCACTCGTCGCGCGCAGCCTCATGTACAGCTCCGTTCGGCAGGCAACCTCCGACCTCACGAGCGCCGTCTTGGGCGCGGACGCGGGCTCGGTGGTGGCCGAAGGGCTCGACACGATCGTCGCGGCCCAGGCGAGCCGCTCTCGCCTCGAACCTAAGATGGACCCTGCCTTGCATGTATGTGCTCACCACGGCGCCCTCTCCCCTCGTTGCGTCGCACACACAGGCGACGCTCTCGTCTGTCACGTGCACCGGCGTCGGATGGCTCCTGCAGGCGAGTTCTGAGTACCTCTGAGTACTTCTGATGACCTCTGATGACCTCTGATGACCTCTGATGACCTCTGATGAACTCTGATGACCTCTGATGAACTCTGATGACCTCTGATGAACTCTGATGACCTCTGATTGCAGGCGAGCTCCTCCGCGTCGCTCGCCAATAATCTTCTCTACGTGGGCATCAAGAGAGGCTCGACCGAGGCCGTCGTTCGTCACTTCGGACCGGCCCTTGGTGCGGTCACAGTGGAGGGCTTGGATAGCCTCTCGATGCATGGACTCTCTACCCATGGGCTCTCACAGCTGCCTCTCTCCTCGGTGCGTGGCTGATTGCCTCTGATGACCTCTGATGACCTCTCTCCTCGGTGCGTGGCTGATGGCCTCTGATGACGTCCCTCATCAGGTCTCATCGGTAGGCTGGGCCCTCTCCGGATGCCACGTGGCCGACCAGCTGATTGCCTCTGATGACGTCCCTCATCAGGTCTCATCGGTAGGCTGGGCCCTCTCCGGATGCCACGTGGCCGACCAGCGTCGCATCCTCTCAACCACCGTCAGCCATCGGCACGAGCCGCCCATAATAGGCAACTCGCCCCCCATAATAGGCAACTCGCCCTCCATTTTAGGCAACTCGCCTGCAGAGCCAAACCAGACAGCATCACCAGCGGCAGCGGCGGCATCACCAGCGGCGGCAGCACCAGCGGCAGCAGCTGCGGCAGCACCGGCGGCGGCGGAGGCGAAGGCGGCGGCGACGGCGGAAGAAGAGGAGGACGAGAAGGACGAATGGATACTACTTGGTTCGCATTGATGAGCTCTGATGAGCTCTGATGACCACTGATGAGCTCTGATGAGCTCTGATTGCCTCTGATGGGCTCTGATTGCCTCTGATGAGCTCTGATAACCTCTGATGAGCTCTGATGAGCTCTGATTGCCTCATCAGGTTCGCCCTGGCTCGAAGGGTTCATCGCCCTGATGAGCTCTGATGAGCTCTGATTGCCTCATCAGGATCGCCCTGGCTCGAAGGGTTCATCGCCATTCAGCCCATGGAGACCGGTACGACGCCCGGCACGACGCGCCAGGCAGTGGGCGGCTGGCGACGGGTGTGGTGCGTGCTCCAAGACAGCGCCATCTCCTTTTTTGGGCACGAGCGAGCCGCCCTCGATGGGGTCGTCGAGCCGATCGAAACCATCGAATGGCTTCATCTCCGTGCCATCACCCTCCGCCCGGTCGCGCCCAACACGGCGCCCAAGCCGGCGCCCGACACGGCGCCCGGCGCCGCGCCCGGCACGGCGGCGCGTGAGCACGGGTGCACGTTTGAGATACAGCTTGGCGCGCATGCAAGTGCTCAACACGGCGCACGTGAGCACGGGTGCACGTTTGAGATACAGCTTGGCGCCGGCCGTTCGATTGCGATGCGGGTTGAGACGGCAGCACAGCGCGCGCTATGGGTACGCATCCTCGCTGACAATGACCTCTGATGACCTTGTGATGACCTTCTGATGAGCTTCTGATGAGCTTCTGATGACCTCTGATGGCCTCTGATTGCAGGCGCGCAGTGGGTACGCGAGCTGCTCCGCCTTGCCTCGTGGCGCGCATGCAAGCGCTCACCACGGCGCGTCCACTACCCCCTCCCTCTCCCCACAGGTACGCGAGCTGCTCCGCCTCGCCTCGTGGCGCGCGGTGCACTCGCTGCAGCTCGCGCTCGCACGGGGCTCTTCCACAGAGTGGCAGCCGGTCCATGTGCTCGATACGGCGCGGGCGCCGCGGGACGCGCCACCCGCCTCGAATCCCCCAGCGGCGCGGGACTAGTGGCCTTGCATGCAAGTTTGGGGAAGCTCGAGGAGATCAGCGCGTGTGATGACTCGACTGATGGGATTGGTCATCAAAACGTCATCTCGTCGTCATCTCGACGTCACCTCTCCTGTGACGCGCTACCTAATTCCTGATACGAAATCCTAAGTAGGATTGCCGCGTGCCGGTGGCGTGTTGCACACGTGCCTCGGGGCCCTCGGCCACGGCGCGCCGCCGGATGAGACTTCGCTTGAGAATGAGAGGCGCCAGCGCGTCCTCTGAGATGCAGGCTGTTTTGTGTTTAACGTCTGGGATCGGCAGGTCGTGCCTTAAGCCCGGAGGGGGCGACTTAAGCCGCGCCGGTACTTAAGTCGGGACACCGCGACTTAAGCGTGAACAATCTCCTTTAAGTCACGCGTGCTCCGACTTAAGTCGCCCATGAAGTCGCCGGGGCCGACTTAATATGATCGGTGCACACGGGCCGACTTAACTCTTTTAAGTCGGCCCCCGGCGACTTAAGTCTTAACTCTTAAGTCCGAAAGTCGAGGCCGCCCCCAGCTCATTAAGTTATATAAGTCGGCCCGGTGATATTACTGTGCGTGTTCGCAGTATAAGGAGCGACCCCGAATATGATCGCCGATGGTCGGATGCACGTTTGCGATCCGCATGCTCATGCGCTATCCTACGCCGGCTCTGCAACGGCCAACGCGACGCGACACTCGAATACTCGCATCCCGAAAGCGGCCCCACCTGTATGTGCGTGCGGTGGGCGCCCTCTCGTGCGAGGCCGTGTGTGGCGCTACCGGGGAGCGCGTGCTCGCGACGCCTGTGTCCCGCTGTCCGTTGGAGAGACCGAGCCCACGCCGCCGCGCGGGGCAACCCCGATGAGTCGGTCGCGGCTGATGCCTCCGGGGCATCGCACGGCGCGCGGCGCGAACACGCCAGAGAGAGATGTGGGGCCTGTGGTCTTCCGCGCAGCGCGCTCCAGTGCCGGCCTATGCGCGGGTGACTTGAGTGTGCTCGCTGAAGGCCGATGGGTCGACGACGGTCGCTGATGGGATCGTGATCGACGCGAGAGAGGTGCAGTCGTAAAAGGCGTCGTAACCAATCTGCATCACCGACTCGGGGATCGTGATCGACGCGAGCAAGGTGCAGCCGAGAAAGGCTTGCTCACCTATCTGCGTCACCGACGCGGGGAGCGTGATCGATGCGAGCGAGGTGCAGCCGAGAAAGGCTAGCTCACCAATCTGCGTCACCGACACGGGGAGCGTGATCGACGCGAGCGAGGTGCAGCCGTGAAAGGCGTACCCACCAATTTGTGTCACTGACTCGGGGATCGTGATCGACGCGAGCGAGGTGCAGCCCTGAAAGGCAGCCACACCAATCTGCGTCACCGACGCGGGGAGCGTGATCGACGCGAGCGAGCGGCAGCCCCAAAAGGCCCACGTGCCAATCTGCGTCACCGACGAGGGGAGCGTGATCGACGCGAGCGAGGTGCAGCCGTAAAAGGCGCTCTCACCAATCTGCGTCACCGACGAGGGGAGCGTGATCGACGCGAGCGAGGCGCAGCCGCGAAAGGCGTCCTTACCAATCTGCGTCACCGACGCGGGGAGGTTCGCGACCGACTTGAGCGACTCGCAGTCTCCCATCTTGAGCTCTCGCAGCGCCGTCAGCCTCGCCACAGACGCCGGCAGCGCCTCCCCCTTCCACTTCTTCCCGCTCAGATTCAGCCCGCGCACGCGCGCCCCTCCTCCTTGTCCGCCGTGAGCGCCCTGCCGAGCCCGTCCCGGCCGCCCTCCACCCCCGCCGCCCACTCGGGATCCTCCAGGATCCACGCGTCCTCAGACGCCCCGATGAGCTCCACGTCCGTCGCCCCGATGAGCTCCAGAGCCGTAAAGGTGACTTGAGTGTGCTTGTCGAAGGCGCATGGGTGGACGAGGTTCGCCGATGGGATCGTGATCGACGAAAGCGAGGTGCAGACCTTAAAGGCGTCCGGACCAATCTGCGTCACCGACTCGGGGATCGTGATCGATGCGAGCGAGGTGCAGCCGTAAAAGGCGCGCTCACCAATCTCCGTCACCGACGCGGGGAGCGTGATCAACGAAAGCGAGGTGCAGTCGTAAAAGGCATGCCCACCAATTTGCGTCACCGACTCGGGGAGCGTGATCGACGCGAGCGAGGTGCAGCCCTGAAAGGCAGCCACACCAATCTGCGTCACCGACGCGGGGAGCGTGATCGACGCGAGCGAGGTGCAGCCGAGAAAGGATTGCCCACCAATCTGCGTCACCGACGCAGGGAGAGTGATCGACGCGAGCGAGCGGCAGCCGAGAAAGGCTTGCCCACCAATCTGCGCCACCGTCGCGGGGAGCGTGATCGTCGTCAAAGATTTGTAACTTAACGAGCTACCCTCCCAATTGGCGGGACCGTGCACAAACAGGACCTGACACAGTTCGACGAGTGGATTCGGCGGGGGCACTGAGGGACAAAAGCACCGCAACATGAACTTGCATGCATGCAACAAATAGACTTTTCGGCCAACGTTCTCGCAGGCGCGTGTGAGAGGTGCAGCGTGTGCAAGGGGCTGGGAGAGCCCCTTGGCGTGTGTGAGGAAGGCGAGTACATCATTTTGAGCGCGGATATGTGCTCACGCGCCTACACC
>JWZX01000743.1:0-10674 GCA_001275005.1 Chrysochromulina tobinii
CGAGGGCGGCGGCGGGGGTCGTGGCGGCGGCGAGGGCGGCGGCGGGGGTCGTGATGGCGGGGGCGGCGGGGAGGGCGGGCGGGAGGGCGGCGGCGGCCTGGGCGGCGGCGACGCCACGACGCAGCTGCCGTTGTCGACGTTGGCGCTCGGGTTGAAGTTGGTTGCCGCCGCAAACGTGCAGCCGAGGACGGAGAAAAGGCACGTGGTGTTAAACCCAGCAGTGACGTTGGCCAAAAAGTTCCTGGCCGTCGGGTTATTGCAGCCACGCACTGGCCACGTGCACCCGCCGTTGTCGACGGTGGCCGAGGGGTTGTAGTTCGCGGCCAGAGGGTTCGTGCAGCCGCTAATGACGTACGTGCACAACGAGGCGACGTTGACGTTGGCCGTGGGCATGTAGTTGCTGGCGGCAGAGTCCATGCAGCCCTGGACGGCGTACGTGCACGAGCCCTGGACGTTGGCGTTGCTGTTGTAGTTGAGCGCTCCGGTCGCCATGCAGCCGGTGACACGGGGAATGCACGACGAGGTGGCCGTGGGGTTGCCCGCCGTGGCATTCGCCAGGTAATTGAACGCGGTGACATTCGTGCAGCCCAGGACGTGGTACGTGCAAGCGGACTGATCGTGCGACGTGGCCAAGGCCGAATAGGTCGATGCGGCCGGGTCCATGCAGCCCGGCCCCTGCAGCCGGCGACCCGGCGCGTCCTCTGACGAGACCTCGAGGCGGCGGCCCGAGCCCGCGCACGAGCCCGGGGTGGCGAAGGTGTTCCGCGCGCTGTAGTTGGCATTGCCCACGGTCATGCAGCCGCCGTAGGAGCAAGAGCCAGGTAGCTGCACGTTGTAGACCGCGTTGTAGTTGAGCGCACTACGTTCGGTGCAGCCTGGGTTGTTCGGGCACGAGCCGTCGCTGACAGTGGCCTGCGGATTGTAAGTGGAAGCCAACGAGTTCATGCAGCCGTAGAAGATGCACGAGCCGGGGAGCAGCGTGTTGTAGAGCGCGTTGTAGTTGGCTGCCGCCGAGTTCGTGCAGCCCCGGACGCGGGGAGTGCATGGATAGGCGCTCGCGTTGCTGTACGTGGCGGACGGGTTGTAGTTGAGGGCGTCCGGGTTCATGCAGCCATACACGGGCGTGGCCATGACGCAGCAGTTGCCCGTGGGGCAGTAGGTGGCGCTCGCCTGGTAGTTGACGGCCGCCGTGTTCGTGCAGCCCGGGACAGGCGGCGCGCAGCCGCCGTTGTCGTACGAGGCCGACGGGTTGTACTGGGGGAAGCGCGAGTCGGTGCACCCGCCAATGATGCACGAGCCGTCGTCGGTTATGGCAAAGGGGCGGTAATTATACGCGGCGGTATTCGTGCAGCCGGTCGGCGGCGGCGGGGGAGGCGGCGGTGAAGGTGAGGACAGCGGCGCTGAAGGTGAGGGCGGCGGCGGTGAAGGTGAGGGCAGCGGTGAGGAGGGCGGTGGCGACGTGGGCGGCAGCGAGGGCAAGGGTGGCGGTGGCGACGGTGAGGGGGGCGGTGGCGAAGGTGGCGGCATCGAAGGCGGCGGCAGTTGCGAATGAACAGACTCCATGTTGCCGAGCAGGGCAATGAACCACAGTGCTCGGTGTGTCCTGGTGCAGCGGGCATTGCGCTGTTGGTGGAGCCCTTGTAGCTGCTGCGGCGGGCACTGCTGCTGTTGCTGGCCACAGACCTTTTCAGCAGAGTGAGGCACGCACGAGAAGCTGGGCGGTAGGGGTGGAGCTCCTGGCATCCGACGGCTTGCCCATAGCGTGGCCAGTCGGCTCGATGGAGCGGGCTTGGGCTGTTTCCGCATGGTCGAGCGACGGCACCAGGTTTAGTCTGCTGCAGGCAAGACGCCGTGACGGATTGCCGGTTTCGCAGACCTATCTGCCCAAAAAGTTGCCGATGCATGTCTCCGTTTTCGTTCCAGAAGTAAGACCTGGGGGGAGCGTACGTCTCCGTCTCGGCCAGACACGCACCCGCAAGCCCCGGAGAGGCGTGCGCGGGAGGCGCTCACTCACACATGGGCAGCATACACTCGCGGAGATGCGGGAGTCGCGCTCAGGCAAGCTTCACCACGACACCACCTTCCACCTTAGTGAGGTGTCGCTCTGCCTGCCCGCGCAAGTGTATAGAGGTTGGCCCGCTGCAGCCGTGGCCCGGCCCTTCCGCATGCGCTCGCCTGCATCCCTGGATGCGTCCGTCGCACCCACTGCCGGACCTGCGTCGCACCCACTGCCGGCCCCCCCTCGCTCCACGCTCGGCCCAGCGCCCACCGTCTCGGTCTGCGCGCGCGCTCTGCGCGCTCGTCGCTCCCTCTCCGGACTCCCGTATCAGTTTTTGGGCGTCGATCATGCAGGTCGCGCTGAAACGTCGTTCGCACGGCCGACGCAAATCGTAAAGCTCGTGCAAGAATAAAACTCAGACGAGCGCGGCGGTAATTAAAAGACACGTCTGAGCGGTCGCTCACACAGGCGGCGGCATGTCGTCCTCATCGAGGCCATCGACGGCGTACGCCGTCGAGAAGAGCGCACTGAGGGCCTGCTGCCTGCCCGCCTCCTCATCCTCCTCGCCCACGAACGGCTCCTCTTCCGGCTGCTGCGCGAGGGGTCGCGGCGACGCGCTGGGGCCCTCCAGGGGCAACAGCGGCGGCGGCAGCGCCATCGCGGCCCGCAGCTCAACGGCGCCCGGCACGGCGCCAGTGAGCACGGGCGCGGCGTAGTCGGAGAGGAAGCCTCCGATGATCTCGGCGCGCTGCATGTCCGCGCGCTCCGCCGCCGCCTCGCCGCTCGCCTCGCGCTTCAGACGGCGCTCCTCGAGCCTCTCGAGGTAGATAGGGTTCTGGCCGACACCGAACATCGGGCACTCCCGACACCCGCGCGACGGGCAGTTGTTGCAGCGCATGCCCATGGCCGGGTTGTTGTAGAAGAGTGCCTTGGTCTTGGGCACCGCCAGCGCGCCGCCCGTCCATGCCTGCTTGAAGCTGCCGTAGTTGTTGATGGTCACGTCGCCCTCACGTGCCATACGCTCCTGCTCAAGGATCACGAGGTCCTCGTGCGACACGTAGTGGATGCAGTTGACCGGGCAAGTATCGATCGCGATTGCTATGTCCTCTACCGTGTCGCCGCCCTGCTGGTACACGCGCGCCTTGCCAAAGTCATCTTCCATGAAGAAGGTGTTCTTGGCGACGCACGCGCAGTTCTTGCAGCCTATACACGTCTGCTCGTCCACGTAGGTCATGCGCGGGAGCACGGGCTTCTTGGTCTCCTCATCGAGCTCAAGGCGCATGTGCGATGGCACGCTCGTGTCCAGCACTTCGCGCGCGTCTACGCCGCTGTATAGAACGTCGAGCATGGCTTCACGAATATCTCCGCCATCAGCCATGGCTGTCGGCCAGGCGCGTCTGCTATACAACGAGTGGACGCCGGTGGTGCTACCAGTGCTCCACAAGTGGGTGCTCACAGCCATTGGCATAACGTAGGCGCTGACGACGGCATGCGCGAGCGCTCCTGCCATGCTGAACGCGAACTGGCAGATTCGCGCACGGAATCTTACTTGAGGGGCTAGCAGGGACATACAAGTCATCGGTTTCGTCGCGGTCCCCCCGCACAAAGTAGCTCCTCATGGCCCACGCCTAATCTTTGGGTCCGTACCCCACAAATTCCAAAACTCGTACTCGTGCGGCCAGCAGCGCAGCTCGTCCTTGCCATCTGGTCCGCGTGCTTCCCGCAGACAATAGTCGGCGCGCAGTGAGCGCCACTCAACCTCGAGCAGCACATTCACGGTGCAGCAATGTTTTGCTAGGGGATCTCCTTCTGGCCAGAGCACGTACATTTTCCGCCGGGTGCTCAAGCAAGCGTTCGCCACGACGCTCCACTCAATGTTATCTGGCCCAGTCAGCATCGCCATCGTACTGGAGCGGTTCCCCAAGGCATGAACAACCTCGGGGGCAGGAACGGAGAGGCCGCCTTTCTGTGGTGCCATAAGAAGAAGCCTTCTGCCCGCACGCGCTCTCATGGTGCATTGGCCTTCAACAGCCCATGGTTTCATCTTGCCCTTGAAGTGGACTGCATGCACGTGCGGGTGAGCAACAGGCCACAGGCACTCCTCCTCAATGTGACTCGCAATCGCCCCGCAGATTACGCGACCGACGCGACCATGGCTGATGCAATCGCGGAACCCTGGTTTTCCAAGACCGTAGCGCGGAACTGCAACGTCGTAGAGATAGTTGCAAGGCAGCGTGTGCAGCTGCTGACGTTGGAAAAAGTAGCAGGTCAGGGGAAGCTGCTCGGAGAAGTGCTGAAGGTCGAAGCGGCTCATACTGCGTGCGTAGGCGATGGCTCCATCGTGCAGCGCCTCGTTTGGACGCAACGCCAATAGTGCACCGACGCCTCGCTGCGGGAGCGGAATGCCGCATTTCGAGCCTTGCGCCAAGTCATAGGGGTGCCGAGCTATTGTCAGCCCTTGCTGCGGCACCGCGAAGAGATCGCTCATGTCTCGGAGGATGAGCATGTCTGCATCAATCAAGACCAGTGCCTGGTATTGGGTGAAGTTCATCGCGCGCAACTTGTCAGCTGATGGTATGCCGCTGATGACATGCGCAACCACGATCTGCTTGATTTCGAACCGCTTCGCTGCCGCTTCAAACAACCTCGCCCAGGTTTTCCTGAGAGGAAACGCTCGACAGTCTGAACGTTGGCACGAAGAAATGATCGACTGCACATACTCATCTATCAGCAGGAGCACGTCGCGTTTGCAAGCAACTTCTGTAATCCGCAGGGACTCCAACATGACTTGAAGCAACCGCAACTGTGTATTCATGCGGGGTATCAGCGTTTTTTGGCGTGTGATTTCTGTGCTCGTTGCGTTGCTATCCTTGTGCACCGTCAGAATCGTGACGAATGCTGTCGCATCAGCGCAACGTGGGAGTGCAAGCGGACTCAAGCGTGGTAGCAAGGTCATCTGCCCGGGCTGCATGTTCCCGCTCCCCCGCCGGCGCACGACACCCGACCGGCGGTATACCGGTAAAAATACTGTACATATAGGCGAAACCTTGGCTGAAACGGCTCCCTTTTTTGGCGGGACTCGCGGAGTCCAAGGTTGGGCACCGATTGCAACCAATTCGCAAATGCCCAAAAAGGGGAGGTGTGATTGGGCCCAAACCTTCACAACGTATGTTCAAGGACGAGGAGCTTTTGCCCTTCTTGGCACAGCATGGCAAGTTGGTCCTCGCCTTCCTCTTGACGCTTCTGGCGCTGCTCGTCTACCTGAACATTCGGTTTTATCAGCGGTGGCTGCGACATCGCGCCGGCGAGGACGATAATGCACCAAATATTGACTGGTCTCAGAATATGGATGAGCTTGAGTTGGACTTTCCGCTCCCGCTGGGCGCAACGAGCAAGGACGTCGAGTGTCGCATCACCTCGACGACGCTGTGCTTCGCGTTCAAGAATTGCGATCGTCCAGTCGAGCTCGAAGGCACGCTGTATCGAAACGTGCGGCCTGATGAGTGCAACTGGCAGCTGTGGCCTATCAGCAAGCCGACACACGTGAAGCTGTCGCTCGTCAAGGCGAATATGGGTCATTGGAAAGATGTACTGCAAGACCACACGAATAAAAAGGCTGAGTAGATTGAGTAGATAGTGCGCGTGCATGTTGGATATGTGGAAATGTGTCGCCTTGCAAGAGCTGCGGGGTCCGTATCGCCCGCATAGCGCGGGTCGCCCTCCCAAGCCGCGTCGCCTCCCCAGGAGCAGGACGCCAGTAATCTGTTTGCCGAAATGCACACACACACACGCCAGCGACCACCGTCGGGAGGCCGGCCCGCAAGCCACCTTGCCTCAGCACAATGGCGAGTCCTCGGCAGACCGAATGAGTGCCGGTATCCGTCTGACCCAGGCGGTCTGACCGCGTCTCTGCACCGCTGGCCGTCATCTCCGGCTGCTCAGTGCTCTCGGTGGCCGCGCGCGCCGGGATTCTCCTTAGTTTTTCCATTGATATCGCTCTCATGCCCGATACAAGGGGCGTATAGCCTGGCGTATAGCCTGCGTATACGGCTATACACCCCCGGTGCACGGTGCCCCCGGTCCCGTCGGTTCTCCATCTGTCTGACTGTCCACCACGGCAAGGGCACCACCGGTCCACCATGGATGCCATGGTCTGAAAAATCCGGGCACACCAGCCCAGGCTGAGGACGAAGCTCCAGGATGAGGAGGCTCCAGGAGGCCAGCTGCCTCCTACTTGTAGCCCAACGGTAAATTTGTTGTACCAACGGTAGTTTTGTTGTACCGGTATCTTAGTCACCGGGCCGCCGGCTACCCGAAGCACCCAAACTTCCTCTATATTACCTCCTACACTACCTATACAGTAATGTCTGAATACCCGGACGCTTTTGTATAGCGACAACGGACATATTTCGCGTCGTTGCAAGCGACGTCGCGAGCACAAAGTGAGGTGGTTTCCTCGCCATATCTACAACCGTTTCTGTGGTCCTGTTACATGTTTTGTCGTAGACGGCCCCGTCGGTCACACCTCCGTCCATTGCGATATCCGGATAGAGGGGCCGGGGAACGATAGAGTGTGTGTAGAGTGTGAGCGTTCGTGTTTCACAGCAGGCAACAGCAGACCTCGCGTCTCTTCGTGGCATGGCTGCGCTGCTGCTTCGCTGCCGCTTGGCTTCTCGCCTGGCGAAGCCGGAGACGCTACGATGCGGACTCCGTGCACTCTCCTCGCGTCTTCCGCCGGGCGGCGTGCAGCTCACCGAGTCGCAGCAGCGTCAGGATCGCATGGAGGAAGAGCTGGAGGAAAAGATTTGGGAGAAGCTGCATGCGACGCCAGAGCCACGACTCCGCTCCGAGGTGCCGCTGCCACCGACCACTCACCGAGAGTCGTGGACCCCCGCCGCACTCGTCTCCGACCAACCGGCCGAGAACGTCCTCAACTTCTCGTCGCGCTTTTACATCGACGCGTCCGGCGAGCAGCCCGCATGGGCAAACAAGGTGGAGCTCTCCGTCAAGGTTGCGCAGCTGGGACTGAGCGAGCTCGAGCAACGCCGCCTTGTGGCGGTCGCGGCTCGGCAGTACGATCGCAAACGCCGAGAGCTTCGCTTCACCTGCCGGCTTCACGCTGAGGTGGCCAAGAACAAACAGGAGCTGCGGGCAACGCTAGGAAAGCTCCTCGCGGACGCGCGCGAGCATGCGGCGGCGCACGCGCAGACGCCGGACTCACAGCTACCACTCGCCTTGCGGCAGCGGCCCTGGCACGCGCGCGACCCCAGGGCTTACAAAGGCTACTCGAGATTCCGAGAGCGCAGCCGGGCGTGTTAGAGGTGCGACCCGGGTCGAGTCTCTGTCCCGCCGTCTCTGACGCTGATCGCCAATGTGTGGTGGCGGGGACCGGGGCGACGGGGTTCCTTGTGTGTTCGGTGTGAATTCGAGAGTCGGTTCATTTTCTCTTCCCCATGCGGAGGACCACGACGGAGGCTCTGCTCGGCAACTTTTCGTTCCCGCCGCTAGTGCTGCACGGCGACCCGCTGGCCGCGGCGCTCATCGCACGCAGCCCCGCGGGCACCCTCTCGCTGCACACTCTGCGGGCGGCGCTCATGCTCAACTCGACTCGGATCTCGACGATCCTGACGTCCATGTTCCCTGAGGGCGACGGGCAGTTGAGCCTGGCCGACTTCCTTTCCATGCTCGCAGCGCTCGGCCTGCACGCCGAAGGTCACCGGCGTCTCGAAGAGGAGCTCTTCGAGAAGCATCTCGACTCGGGTGACGGCACCACGTCCGCGCACAAGCTCCTCGAGTTTGTGGTCGGCCGAGAGGGGATGAAGGCGCGCAAGAAGCGGCGTGAGCCGCGGCTCGTCGTGGAACTGCCCGAGCTGCCCACGGGCCCCAACCCGCCCAAGAAGTCGGCGGCCAAGCGCGGCGCGCACGGCGGCCGCGTGGACTTTGCTGCCGCAGTCGCGGAGATCGTTGCATCCCCCAAGGGGCACGGCTCCCCGGTCGCCGCGGCGCGCGCGCTGATCGGAAGCACTAGTTTACCGTCGTACTTCCCGGGCATGCAGCTCCCAGGCAGGCCCAACGCGGGCAAGCCGCAGCTCGCCCCGGCCGGGCCGAGACCTGCGAACGCCGCGCGGCTCGGCCCGTCGCCACTGCCGCCGCCGCCACCGCCGCCGCCGCCACCGCCGTCGAGCTCGTCCGAGGTTCGATCTCCGGCGCCGCCGCCCTCGAGATCCCAAAGTACGCCGCAAAGCACGCCGCACGGTCGCGAGGCCACCGTCCTGCCGCCGCCCGCGGGGCCCTCGGCAGACCCGACGAACCCGACGAACCCGACGAACCCGACGAACCCGACGGACCCGACGGACCCGACGAACCCCTATGGCCCGTATCGGATCGAACTCGATGCCGGCGGTGTGCTGCTCGCGCTGGATCTCTGGGGCGCCCGACACGGCGCCCCGGAGACGCGCGAGCCGGTCGACGACGGAGGCGCCGTGTCGGGCAGCCCCACGCTCTCTCCTGACCCAGCGGGCTCGCCTGGCGACGAGGCGGCAGGGAGCGGCAGCAGACCGACGGAGGGCCGCTCGCCAAAGTCGCACCCAAGGCGACGCAAGAGCCCCTCGCCCGGCCGCGTGCATTTCGCCCAACACGACGCGCGAGTCATCACGCCGCTGCCGCGCCCGGCCATCGGGAAGCAGTCGAGCTCGGAGATGCGCAGTGCGGGCGCGATCGCCTTCGGAAAGGCCGCACGGCCCTGTGCGCCCTGTGCGCTGCCAGAGGGCACGCCGAGCGCCGCGCCGAGCGCCAACGCGTTGGCGGCGGAGTCGACTTCAGAGGCCGCCGCGCATAGCGGTGAGCGCCACCGCTCGCTCAAGTTGCCTCGCTCCGTACGGCGGCGCGATGTGATCACGCAGGCCGAAGTGCTCCATACGGTCGCGGAGGAAGCTGCCGAGAGGGCGGCCGCCGAGGAGGCGGCCGCAAAGGAGGCTGCAGCGAAGCAGAAGCTGGGCGAGAAGCCGAGCTGGGCCAAGGCGAAGTCGCTCGGCGGGCTGCTGGGCAAGCTGGCCAGTGCGGCGCAAGGCGAGGGCCAGCTGGCTAGGGAGGCGGAGAAGATTGCCTCCCCTGCCGAGGTTTCGTCACTGCTCGAGACGATCTCGGAGGTGATTGACGAGCTGATGAACACACTGAGTGACTGGGACTCGGACTTCAAGGGCGATGGGACTGTCTCGAAGCGTGACTTCCGGCGTGCGCTCCCACTGCACGGCATCTCCGCCGAGCGGCACGTCGTCGACGCCCTCTTCGCCTCTCTCTTGCCCAAGGACGAGGCGCCCACTTCAGCGCCCACTGCAGGCTCAGCTAGCGCCGCCCAACACGGCGCCACTGGGACGCTGGGCGCCGCCCCGAGCACCTCTCCACCCTCTCCACCGAGCCCAGTGCACACCGAGAGGAGCACCGACTCGAAGCGCGGCCCGACGATGGAGCTGTGGCTCCTCGATCGCGGCATCCGGTGGGCGCCTGGCTCGAAGGCGAAGCGCTCGAAGCTGCTCGCCGGTCCGCAGGCGGGCCTCTTCCAGGACGCCCGCAGGACGGTCGTCGAGCAGCTGCGCGATGCGCTCGTGGCGAACTCGATGCGCGTGATCGACCTCTTCCGCGAATGGGACGACGACGGCGACGGCGAGATCACCAAGGAGGAATTCCGCAAGGCCATCCCGCGCCTCGGGCTCGTCGGTCACTCGGACTCGATCGACACGCTCTTTGACGAATTCGATCTCGACCACGGAGGCACGATCACGTTCCGCGAGCTCAACAAGCAGCTACGCCGCGACGTCAAGACCGAAAAGGTGGTCAGGGACGGTGTCAAGGTGGAGAAGGGCGTCGAGATTGCCGACGTGGCCGCGCTCCGCCGCTCGATCAAGTACGGGCTGCTCAACATAGTGAACACCGAGTGCTTCAGCATTGACCTATTCACGGGCGAGCGCAAGTACTCCGGGCTGTGAGAACGCGGGCGCGCGACCACGTCTAGAAGTTACATGAGCGATCCGATAGTGCGACTCGGGCCGGAGAGTACGGCCCTATTATGATTATTGATTATGTATGTTGCGTTTCTGATAGAAAATCGGTACTAAAATGTAAAGATAATGGCGGCGCCGGTGCTGGGCGAGTCCGAGTGCCATAACGATCGCCCATAAGCATAAGCCATAACGATTGCGCGTCAAAGCTTACTGCTTAGTCAAAGCGAAAGCCCCCCCGGGGACAGAGCAGCCGAACGCAAGGGCGGTCACACCCGGCGGGGAGGGCGGCGGCGGTGGCGGGTGGGAGGCGTGGGACTCGGGACTGCCCTCGAGCCCGGGGACAGTGGCGAGGGCGGTCACACCCGTAGGAATCCGCAATCCCGGCGGCGTAAAACGGTAAAACGGCGGCGGTGGGACGGCGATCGGGGCGGAGCGGAAACATGGAGCGGAGTGTCCGGAACCTGAGGCGTGGGGGCACCTCGGACCTCTCAGCTGTTGGCACCGCACGGTGGTACGGTGGGATGCCGAAGCCTAACACGTGGTGCATCCCACCGATGTTGCGATGTCCGATGAGTGTACAATGTATGCGCACCGCCGTCACCATTGGCGCGCGACGTGGGCAACCCGATGCTCGGCGCCGTCGAGATGTCGCCGTACGTCAAGGCCCTCTTCGCG
>JWZX01000744.1:0-16338 GCA_001275005.1 Chrysochromulina tobinii
TCATCCCCTCTCGACTCGCGCCGTACCGGCTGCTCCGCTGAGCGTGACCCGCGACACGCGAAGGGAAGGGACGCGCGCGCCGCTCCTCTCGCTGAGGAACCCACGACTGTCGAGCTCTCTGGCGGTGCTGCTCACCCGGCCGAGTTCGTCGCATTTTGTTGCGATCACGATGACAGCTTCACCGACATTGTGATCCGTGTTGAGCACAAGGCCTTTGTTGCACATCGAAATGTGCTCGCAGCTGCGTCACCGTTCATGCGTGTCCACTTAAAGCAGCAGAACTTCGCGGACAGCGGCACCCGTGAGCTCGTTATCTCCGATCTCAGCGCGGTGGCCTTCGAGGTCGCGCTCGAGTTTGTCTACAAGGGCAAGGCGATGCTCAAGGACGACACTCGATTGCAGAGCGTGCTTGAGGCTGCGTCGCGGCTTGAGATCGCGCCGCTGCTCGAGGCGGTGAGCGCTGCCATACAGCATCGTCTAACGTGTGCGAACAGCGTCGACATTTGGGATCTGGCCGCTCACCTTCAACCGAGGCCTTGATTTGATCGATGCAGGGAGCCTCTCCTCGATGAACTCGTATAACACGCTCCGGCCGGTCGGGAGAAAAAATGCTAGCTGGCCACACTCGAGACATCAGCCCGGCGGATGTGCCTCAGGCGCTTTGAGGCGCTGGTCGAAAACCCAAGCTTCCTAGGCCTGTCGCGCGAGCGGCTGCTCGCTCTGGTAAGCGACGATGAGCTCAGCGTTAAGTCTGAGCGGATCGTGTTCGAGGCTGTGCTGCAGTGGGCGCGTCACCATGGAGCAACCTCCGACGGGCAGCTCGCCGAGCTGCTTGCACCCGTGCGCTTCGGGTTCATGCCGCGGGAGCAGCTGCAGTACGTGCTGTCGGAACCGCTCGTGAAGGCGTCGCCCATGGTGCTGATCGATGTGGCGTCCGCCCTTGCCGATAAGCACGATGCGACTCCCCAGATGGCGCGAAGCTCTCCACGTCAGGGCTGCCAGCTCATCTACTTGATTGGGTTCAGCAGCAAAGACGGAACGAAAGACTCTCCCGTCTACGGTCGACTGTGCAAACGATTTGATCCGGTCACGAGCGCTGTGACTTCAATCGCGCCTCTGCCGGAGTATCACGATGCAGTGTCAGCGGCCGCTCTTGGTGGCAACATTTACGTGGTTGCGTCCATTGTGGACAAATTTACGTGGGATCGAGAAGGGCGTTTTCTATTAGACCGAGGACGAATGGCGATGCTGCGCTACGACGAGGCCAAGGATGAATGGCGCACACTCTCTCCCCCGACGACTTATCACGGCGAAGCAAGGGCGTGTGCCGCTGCTCTGGATTGCAAGATCTACTTGGCTGGAGGTGGCAACCCGGCAATCGCTGACGTTGAGGCATACGACCCGACGACCGACACTTGGCAACCGGTCGCGCCTATGAATGTAGCGCGCAGATACTTTGGCCTTGTGGCGGCGCAAGGATGCCTATTCGCCATCGGCGGTATGAACGATGGTGATGATCCTGATGAAGCAAGCGTCGAGAAGTACGATCCCAAGACCAATGCGTGGACTCTCGTGCGTGCCATGCCACGCGGCATGAATGACATGGCTGCAGCAGTCGTGGGTAGCGGTGAAATGACAGCAATTGTTACAATTGGAGGCGAAATGTTTGCCCCGGACGGTGGTGTCACCCAAGACGGCGAAGACGTTGGTACTGCTGTGACCGATGCGTGCTACGCATACTACCCGGATGTCGATGAATGGGAGCCAGGAGTTTCTGGCCGACTCCCATGCGCCGCCGCAGCCATTGGAGTCGCCGAAGTGGGTGGCACCCTCTGGCTCTTTGGAGGCTTTGATCGCCACGACCACGACATCGGCACGATTTCTTGTCAACGTCCTGGACCGATTGACCCTCTGTGCGTACACTGGGGCACGTTTGAGCCCATCACGGCGGTCAAGCACTTGGAGATGCCACCTGGGCGCATCTTATGCGTGACAGATGCGTGATGTTCGCTCATATAGGTCAAAGCGCGTGACGCCCGACGGTGACGCTATTGCTCGTCTCGAACTCGATCTCACGACTGGGCTGAGCGACCTTAGGTGTTGCTAGGACAGACGTGGGAGAGTCACATGTGAGGTGAAGGTGCAAGGTGAGTGTGCACAAGACCACAGTACTGTGAGATTACATGCCTCCCTTGCGCGAGGCGCGAGCGATCAATATTAGTTCTGACGAGTTATCAAGCAGGGCAGCTGTTGAGCCCCTGTTGAAATGCTAATCATCTGAGTCCCAGCCGGCAGAGAGAGAGTCGAGAACCTCGGGGCGGCTGCTGCGTATAAACTTGTCCATCTTGGTTCTTGCATCATTCACATTCTTCATCGTCGGCATCGAGGTCGAGAAGGTGGACAAGTTTAGTCGGCGGCGTTCTAGAAGGGTTTAGTACCGTACGTCTACGTGGCGTGGCGCATCGCCGCGTTCACCGTTCTGCGTACCACTGCGCTGCGTTCTGATCGACTGACTGACTACCGACTGTGTACGCGACGTGCGGCCCGGTGTCTTCGAAAAATAATGAGCATGCTAATCAGAGAGCACGACCACGTCTTCGGGTGGCGGCAAACTACCCGCCCGTCGCTTCGCGCTTGGCTTTCCGACTGGTGCTTTGCGTGCGGCTGGGGCCGCCGGCGCGGGCGCACTCGCCTTCTCTGGCGAGGCGAGGAGGTCGCACTCAGCGGTTTGGACGCAGCGCGGTGCCAGCACAGCATCATAGAAGGTGAAGAGGGCGCTCGCCGCCACGCGCAACGCCTCTGATGCCGCCTCGTCCTCGTCGTCCGCGCCCGCGATGGCGCCCGCGTCCCCTCGGGGTTCGTCGCTCTCGCCTTGGGTCACGTGCTGGCTCGCCTGCTGACTCACGACGTCCTGGCTACCGCCGCCGCCCGCTGCTCGACACGGCGCTGCTCGACCCGCGCCGCCCGCCGCGCCACCGCTCCGCCGCTCAAACTTTCGGAGCCGTCGCTGCAGGTCGCCAAGTGCAGCACACGTGGCTCGGAGACTCGGGCCGTCCCCAAGCAGCCCCAGCCGCACCAGCCGCCGCGTGGCCGCGAAGCAGGTCGCCACAACTAAGAACCACTCCTGCCGCAACGGCCGCAACGGGCGGCGGCGGCGGGCGGCGGCGGCGGCGGCGGCGGCGGCGGCGGCGGCGGCGGATGCTGCGGCTGCGCCACTCCTCCATCCACAGTGCCCATGACGGCGCTCGGCCGTTGCCAGAGCAGGCGCAGCATTGCACCGTCGAGGGGCGCGTTCGTACCGATGGCAAGCGACGCGAGGCTATCAGCCGCAGTGGCGCGGCCCGCCTCTGTGCTCGGCGGCGGTGCGAAGCGGGCCCGCGGTAGCAGCGCTATGAGCAGCGCTATGAGCAGCGCATCCGCCGCCGCCGCCTCCGCCGCCGCCTCCACCGCCATCGCCTCCGCCGCCGCCTGCGCCACCGCGTCGGCCGCCGGTGCCACCTCCGCCGCCAGCTCCATTCCGCTGCGGCGACGAGTACTCATCTGTTGGCTCCTCTCCTCAAGCGCCGTGACGAGAGCCCATATGCCAACCGTTTGTGCGCTGGGCGTGGAGATGGGCATGGCGCTCGCGTGCGCCCCTGGCGTCACCGCCCACGCCACCAGCTGCCCGATGGCGGAGGCATCGTCGACGTCGCGCGCGATAGCAAGCGTACTTGCGTGCACGTGCGCCAAGATGTGCACAGCAAGTCCTCGAGCCGCAGACAAGAGCGCCCGCGCCATCGGCGGCGCGTCCTCGGACCTCACGCCAATCTCAAACAAGGCCAGAGCGGCCCGCAGAAGGGCCCGCCGCTCGGCAGGCACGTGGACGCCGGGCTCTTGCGGCACGCCGGGGCCGGCTGCCTTGCATGGCGCGTGGCAGGGCGGCGGCCGCGTGAGTAAGGCACAGAGCATCTGGAGAGGTAGTCCGAGGAGCCACAACCGCGCCGTCGAAGCCGTGTGAATCGGCGCTGTGAACGACCGACCGTCAGTTAGCAGCGCCTTGGACGACTCGAGCGCAGCGCAAAGGAGCGCGGCGGGCTTCGCGCCAAAGGGCGTGGCCGGGCGCGCGTGCAGGTGCGCCCGAAGCCCCGCCATTGCATGCTGCACATCCTCGACCCTCGAGGCACTGAGCAGCTGAGCCAATTCGGCCACGCACAGCTCCTCGGGGGGCGCGTGTCCTAGCCGAGAGAGGGTGGTCGCGAGGAGTGCACAGCGACCTGTGTGGTTCGGGCGTAGGGTGCCGTCGCTGCCGCCGCGGCCACCGCCGCCGCCACCGCCACCAACACCTCGGCCTCCCTCACCTCCCTTCCCCCCGCCGCCGCCACCGCCACTGACACCTCGACCAGCGCGCTTGCCACCCCTGCCGCCCGCCTCGTCCTCGTCATCAGTCGCGTCCTCATCGCCTGCCGCCGCCACACATGCAACGGCGAGGTTGCGCACGTGTGCCGATGCGGAAGCACCGCCCTCGACACGCCCGAGCGCAGGCGCGGCGCTGGGCAGCAGCCACGCTCCAAGGGCGGCGCGGGTTTCGTCAGGGAGCATGGGGCCATGAGGAGCTACCGGAGGGCCCGCGCGGTGCGGCGGGCGCGAGTCCTCCTGCCCCCGTGGGCGCTTGGTAGGCCGTGCGACGACGGGCGTCGGTGGCAGCGGCTCTGCTCGAGCAGCGAGCGACGCTACGGGTGCGCGCTGTGTGGCGTTCGGGCTCGATGAATCACTTATAGCGGGCTCGGCCGAGCCGTGGATCGCCACCGGCGGCGTGGAGCAGTCCGCGCCTGTTGTGGCCGTCGCTGCATCGGATGCATCGCCACCATATGCCACCACGTGGTACCTGTACACGTGCTCGTCCAAAAGCGCGCCGCGTTGCATCAGCTGAGGAGCACCGAACACGATCTCAGAACCAGCGTGCGCCTCCGCATGGCCACCAAGTGGCACAAGCGTGCCATCGACCGTGGTCCCATTGAGCGACCGCGTCTGCTCGTGTGGCGATCCATCGTAGACCACGAGCACCATTTGGCCACTGCGTCGCGTGCAACGCAAAAATGCGTGCTTGCGGGAGAGCAGCCTGCACTCAACGTTGCCATTGAGCCACATAGTCGGCACGGGTGCACCATCCATTGAAGCCGGAGTGGCATTGTGCATCATGCGGCGGATGGCCATGTTGCCGCCCCGGGGGACAGAAATACGATCGGGCCGGTCGTCACGCGGTACGAGCGAGGCGTCGAGCACTAGCGTGAGGCCACCGGCCGACATTGTCGTGTGGTCTACGTGTGGTAGTAGGACAATATTGTCCTAGGCTGTCCAGAATGGTCCCCTGTAGTAGTAGGAAGGCCAGAAGCGGCGCAAGAGGGGCTGAGGCGTCTCAAAGAATATGAGCTGCCATAGGTGCTCCAGCACCCAAGGCACCTGCTCCTCGTGATTTCAGCACGCCGGCGTGTGAAAATAGGACGGAGACAGGACATGTGAACAAACCCCGTTTTATGGTGTGAACAGACAATGAAAAATAACCATTGCAGCCTGTGAAAACCAAAACGTGTGGGCCGGGCCGGTGATGACACGGCGGCGATCACGTTTGGAGCATTGGAGCAGGCAACAGCGGTTGGACGGCGGCCTATAGGTACGGTTCGCGCGGCCTCGCCTCTACCATCTCACCCTCAGACCTCACCGGAGGTAGCGAATGTACTCCGGCTCGACATCCTCCTCCTCATCGCCATCGTCGTCGTAGCGGATGTTGCATGTGCCGTCCGGATTGACCGAGGTCACCATGCCCTCGTACCATTGGGCCGCCTTCTCTGGCCCCATGGAGGACGCCATGTAGCGGGCCTTGACGCGGGTGCCCGGCTGGAGCGTGCTGCTCCTTGCGACGTCGCGGGGGTTGGGCAGAACGGGTTGCGGGGGTTGGGTAGCCGTTGGACCACTCGCACATGAAGTGGAGGTGACGTCGACGTTAGAGGATGCATCGCGTTTGCCGGTCGGGCTCTTCTGTCGCTTCGAGATGGGCTGATCCTCGTCGTTAGAGGATGCATCGCGTTTGCCGGTCTGGCTCTTCTGTCGCTTCGAGATGGGCTGATCCTCGTCGTCCGACGGCACCTGCGGCTCGGCTCCGGGCACGGCAGGCGTCGGCGCGGCGGTCGTGGCCTCGGAAACAGGTAGAGCGCGGCTCTCCACTTGTCCGGCGCTCATATTTGCCCACACGGAGGCCTCGTCGCCGCTCGCGCTCTGTGCTCTTGCCAGGGCGCTCGCCTGCGCGTGGGCTGTGGGGCGTGCATCCGGCCACACGAAGGGGAAGAGGTGTCGCCAGAAGAGCGCGCGTTGGTATTGCTTCATCTTCTCAAACGGATGGGTGAAAGTCCAGCCGTTCGACTTGTCCTTTGCTAAAGGGAGCCAGATGAGCGCCCGCTTGAGGGCCGCGTCCAGGTCATGGCGAGGCGTGTACCGCACGCCTTCGTCAAACTTGCCTGTTTTGTAGTTGCAGGAGACACCCTCCCCAGATGCCAGCACGGCCACTGTGGAGATCACTTTCTTGAAGTTGTCGCGCGAGGGCACGCAGAACGGCTCGGGCATCTTGCCCCCGTACGCACGCAAAAAGCACAGAGCGTCGTTCACCCATTCATCACCGTCGTCCACGACAAGAGTTTCGCGTTCCTCGTCGCTGAGAGCAGTTGAGAGAGCGCGTTTCTGCTCAGGTGTCAGAGGCGGACGTATGATGCCTTCGGGGGTCCACCAGCAGCATAACGGGTGTCGCTCCTCCGGAGGGTCGGGCATCCAAATGGTGCCAGCGTCGACAGATGAGGATTCTTCGATTGGCACACCAGAGAGGCGCGAGGAGGTGCGCGCTGGGCCTGTTGATGCAATAACGTCCTGTTTGGGCTTGGGCGGAGCCTTGGCCTTTGGCTTCGCCTTTAATGCCTTGGCGTCATCAAGCAGCCCGAGCGCCATGAGATAAGCATTGTTGGCCTTGATTCGCTCAGCGCGACTGAGCTCATATTCGCTGAGCGACATTGCTGCCGACACTGCCCCCACCCACCAGCACCAGTCGCACCGCGTGCTCCCGCCAAACCCACGAAGTTTTCGGGCTGTGAAAGCTGGGAGTGAACTGTGAAGACAATTTTAGACGTTGGAAAACAACCCCGCCTGATCTTAACGCTCATCGTCGTCAATCACACCAACCAGCACCGGCATGCCCAGGATGACGACGATGATCAGGATCACGCTCGCTACCCAGCAAGTGAACTCGCGCTTGCGCCTCTTGTAGTCGTTGGCCCGGCGCAGCTCCTCGAGGGCGCCGCCCGTGTTGATGACGCTGTGGCCCACGGCGTGCTCGATCTGGTTGAGCAGCTCGCCTTGCGCCTCGACGAGCACGGACACATCCAAGAAGAGTTGGTGCAGCTCGTTGATCGAGGTCTCGAGCCGCAGCAGGTCTTTGTGCCGGTCCTGGATGTCGGCGAGCGCGTTGCGCACGGCCGTCTGGCCGGCGATCTGCTGCGAGAACAGGTCTGCCTGCGGATTCTCGACGATCACCTGCACCTCCTCCTTGGTCGCCGTCGGATTGATAATGCGGTACTGGCGCTCCATGCGCTCCCGGTACTTGGTCTTGTAGCGCGTCTGCAGGTCCTGGTAATCGGCCATCAATTCGACAAATTTGCGCGTGAGCGAGCCATGCATGTTGGTGCGTATGCGCGACTCCGTCGCGCCTTCGGTCGTCGACTTGTACCGTGCCGCGTGCTCCTTGTTGGCCTCATCCAACTCCTTGAGCCGATCGCGGACCTGAGCGACGATCCTGTTGGTCGCCTGCGTCAGCTCCTCGAGCTGGTTCGACCACCGACGGCTCTGATCGGTGGACATAGCAGTCAAGTTCTCGTTGTGCGACTCCTCCATCAGTCGCACGTTATTGCGCATCAGCTCCATGCTTTGCTTAATCTCCTGCACCTCTGCGAAGAAGTCCTGCATGATAACTGGGCCGGCCGCGGTAGCAGATGAGGAGGATCCAGCTGCGGCGCTGCTGATAGCCGCGCTGGCGGTCGACGAACTGCCGATAAGATCCGAAAGCCGGTCATTCATGGCGCGTAGTGGCTTGTAAGCCGGCGGGCTTATCATTCAAGGCGTTCGACTCCGCGGTTGGAGAAATGTGTGAATTGGCTGTTAAAATAGAGTCCGAGAAAAGGGCAGCCGCGGCGCGCGCACCATATTTGGACTTACGCGACAGAGCCGACACACGCGCCCGCACCCCCCCAAGAAACAACTAACAACATATGCCAGTACTGCACGGAACAGCCGTTTAGAACAAAAATGTGCCACCGGCACCGCGTAAAGCCGTAAACTATACTCGCCGCGCCACCGCGTGCCGCACCCGCAGCAACGATGGTCGCGATGCTCTATCCCAACGAAAGTGCCCGCTCGCGGCCGCCGCGCGTGGGCCTCACCATGGCGGCTCACGACCTTGCAGGCTCGTCAAGGCTTAGGACTTGCAGACGCGCAAGTCGTATCTGGCCGCTTTCGACGCGTCTCCGAGGTCTAAGGTTTGCAGCGCCAAGAGCTCCGTGCGCTTGCGAGCAGCCTCCTCTGCCGCACGGCGCTGCTCCTCCTCCGCACGGCGCTGCTCGGGGGTTAGCTCGGGCTCAGCGGCCGCGGAGCTGATGCCACGGCCGCGCGCGGAGCCCGTCGAGGCCGACTGAGCGCGCTGGACCATCGCGTGAACCCGCTCCTTGACCTTTTCGAAGCGGTGCACATTGGCCGTCCACCAACGGGCGGCGTCGAGGTCACTCATGAGCTTAGTGTCGAAGAGGATAGCCTGCGCCTCGGAGACCTTCGCGTGCGCCACCCGCCCCATGAGCAAGGTCACGCCGCGCTCGCCCGTCTCAGCGTCCTTGACTCGGAATTCCGCTGAGACGCGTCCGTCGAACATCTCGGACTCGAGAACGCGGAAGAGCTTCTTGCCGGGGAACATGGGCCACACCTCGAGGCCCTTGTCGCCAAAGGCGTCGCGGATCTCGAGCGTCTCCGAGTGCATTTTGGCCTGCGCGTCCACCTGCTCCTTCTGCTCCTTGTATCTCAGCTCCATCTCAACTGCACGCTGGTGTGCCTCCGCCGCGCGCGCGTCCGCCGCGGCGCGCTGCTCCTCCGCCTTGGCCTTGGCGATGGCGAGTGCCTCGGCCTTGGCGCGCTCCTCGAGCAGCTTGGACTCCGCCTGGTCGCGCCGCTCGCGCTCTCCCTCCATCTGCTCCTTGAGATCGCTCTTCCAAGTCTCTTCGGCTTTGACTCGCTCGCGTTTCATCACGCTCTCCACATGCGCCCACTGCTTGCTTGCCTTGACCACCTTTGCAGGGGCCGCCTCGGCCTCGCGCTCGCGATCCTCCTTCTCGAGGCGCAACTTCTCGCGGTTGGCCGCCGCCTTGGCCGCCCACTGCATCTGGCGCTCGAAGATGCCCGCTGTCACAGCAGTCACCGCGCTCACCGGGCGCGGCGCGGTCTCCTTGTCAGGTGCGCCAGCCACCGCCTCCGCGCCGCTCGCCGTGGTGGCCGGAGCGCCAGCGGTGGCCTCGGCAGTCGTCATGGTTGCAGCAACTCTGTTGGCGCGGGCCGACACGGGCGCCGTGATAAAGCACGTGCTCGAAGCGTCGGCTACCGCTGGCGTCGGCGCTGCCGCCAGCTGCTTGAGAATGACGTCGTCCTTGGCCTTCTCGGCAGCAGCGACGGCGGCGGCGGCCTTGCTGGTCTTCTTGGGTCTCACCTCCGCCTGCACTCCGCAGTCGACCATCAGCGGCTTGGGCTTCTCGGGCGGCGAGAAGCGAGCTCGGATATCGCGCAGGACCGAGCTGCGGATGGCTGCCTTATCGCAACGCACGATGCGCTCGACGGTGGTAGTCATAGCGTCGCAAATCATGGCAGAGAGCTCTTCGCGTTTGGCCGCCTTGAGCGCCAGGTCGATCGAGCCGGTCGACGACTCGGTCGACGCGGCGTTCAGAGCCGAGAAGGAGAAGAACAACTTTGTCACTGTCGCGTTCAGCGTTTTGACGAGCGCCTTGACGGCGATCGTCTGGTCGTCCTGCTTCTCCTTGGGGGCAGGGACCTTGACGGCGGAGTTGCCGGCGCTGCTCGCGAACGGGGCGCCGATGCTGGGCAGGGCGACGTCTGTCATCGGGAAGGCAGTTGGTCCGTCCGACGACAACTCCGCTGCGAGCCCTCTTTTTTCTCATTCGCCATTCACGCGCTTCCGGTGAGGGTCCTTCCTCGGTTCGGCGAGAGCTCCTCTCTTGCCGGCCGCGAAACATGGCGTCGCGCCCATCTGGCGCTCCATCAGCGGACCGCGAGGCGGGGCCCACGACGGAGCCCAAGCCCAGGGGCCCACCTGGCATGCAATTCGTGCCACTGCCCGTGCCGATCGCCGCCACGCTTCCGCCGCCATCGAGCATAGAGCCTCTGCTCCCTACGCCGAGCTCCAGCGAGCGGGAGCAGATGCTCTTCGAGGCGCAGGAGCGACGCCGGGCGCTCGCGGAAGCCGGGCAGGTGCTCAATCGAGTCGTGTACGACTCGATGGTCTTCGTGCCCGCCTCCGTGGAAAAGGTGCCTGGCGGCGCGCTGCTCTTCGAGTCGCGCTTTGAGAGCGGCAACCTGCGGCGTGCGGTGCATGTCAACGGTAACGAGTACGACCTGCTGCTTAACTGGGATCACGGCACGCGCGGTCACACGCAGTGGTACTATTTCTGCGCCTCCGGCGCCAAGGTGGGCGAGACGTACAGGTTCAACATCGTCAACTTTTGCAAGTCGCAGTCGCTGTGCGCTGCCGCCCGCCGCCACCCGCTTCGTCCATGCGCATGCCGACCCGCGTGCGAAGCCGCGCCAGCCAGCTGCGCACCTGCTCTGACGCTCTCACTGAGCTCTGACGTGCCGCCGGCCCGACTCCGTTGAGTGCCGCGTTGTGGCAGGTACAAGAATGGCATGCGCCCTCTCCTGTACTCGACCCAAGCGGCCGCCAAGCTCGGGCACGGCTGGACACGAAGCGGGCACGAAGTGCTGTACTACGAGAACGGCGTGATCCGGCGCGACCGCGGCGACGGCAAGACCAACCCGAATGCGCAGCACTCGACCCTCTCTTTCAGCTGGACGGCAGAGTATACGGGCGACCTCATCTACTTTGCGATGTGTTACCCTTACTCTTACACGGAGCTACGCTCTTACCTGGCGCGCATTCAGGCGGAGCCACTGCGAGCACGGCACGTCCGGCGGCAGCGACTTGCGCTGACCATTGCCGGCAACGAGTGCGAGATGCTCTGGGTGACCGACCACTCCTCTCCTGCTGAAGCGGTCAACGCGCGCCCGGTCGTCGCCCTCTCAGCGCGCGTGCACCCAGGCGAGTCGAACGCGTCGTGGATGATGCAGGGGGTGCGCCCGCTCCCGCCCACCCCCCCTCCCCCCACGCCCCCTAGCCCCTCATGCGCGTGCGCCCGCCAAGCCCGCGCCCCCCGTCCCGCGCCGCGATTGCGCCTCCGCCCACCATGATCAAACGAGCGCATCCACTCACTTTTCGCACCTCGTGGACGCGCCCACCACGACGCGCCATGCCGCGTGAGTGCAGATCATCGATTTTCTTACGGGCCGCTCGGCGGAGGCGGACGCGCTGCGCCGGCACTGCCTCTTCCTGATCGTGCCGATGCTCAACCCAGGTGGCTACGTGACCTCTGATGACCTCTGATGACCTCTGATTGCCTCTGATTGCCTCTGATTGCCTCTGATTGCCTCTGATTGCAAGCTCGTGCCGATGCTCAACCCAGATGGCGTCATCTGCGGCAACTACCGCTGCTCGCTCGCGGCCGTCGACCTGAACCGTCGATGGGCTCGTCCCTCGGCCAAGCTGCACCCGACGATCCATGCGCTCAAGAAGCTGCTGCTGCGGCTGCACGTGCGCCAGCCGATCGCCATGTTCGTCGACCTGCATGGGCATTCGCGAAAGCAACGCGTCTTCATGTACGGCTGCGATGAGTCGATCACGGCCGCGGCTGCCGCCGGCGGGTATGGGCCTACAATCGGCCTCAACGGCAAGCTCGGCCGCGTGCCTGCGTTGCTGCAGCAAGTCTTTCCACTCCTGTGCTCGCGCACCTGTACCACCACGAAGCGCGAGACGGGCGGGCAGGGCTCCGACAACTTCTTCTCGTTCAGCAGCTGCAGCTACATCATCAAGAAGTCGAAGGAGTCGACGGGGCGGGTAGTGGTGCATCGGGAGCTACAGCTCCTCACCTCGTACACGATGGAGGCCTCTTTTTGCGGCTGCGACGACCGGCGGCGCGCGCGCGCCGCCGAGCTCGACAGCGACGAGGACGAGGACGAGGCGCCCGCGTCTGCACCCGCGTCTGCGCCCGCGTCTGCGCCCGCGTCTGCGCCAGCTGACGAGAGCGCCCGCGACAGCGCCAAACCCAATGGCGGCGGCTTCCATTTCTCAACGGCGCACCTGCAGCAGATTGGGTGCCGCTTCTGCCGTGCGCTGCATGGGTACTTTGGACTGGGCGCGCCGCCCACGGCAGAGGAGTCCGCGCGGATCGACAAGGCGACCATCGACGCCATCGAGGGCGTCAAAGCCCTCCCGTCCAACGTGGCGATCCACCAGACGCTCATCGACCTCATGTCGGGCGAGTTCGACGCCGGAGCCGACGGCGACACAGAGGGCTCCGACGGCGGCGAGGGCTCTGACGACGAGAGCAAGAAATTGGCGGCGAGTATAGAAAACGGCGGCACCGCGCCCGTCGCGACCGGCGCCGCCCCGCCGGCCGACGGCACGAAACTACGCGTCGCCGCGCCCCCAAACGGCGGCGCCGCGCCCGCCTTCGTTACAAAGGTTGGGCCCACCCCTTCGCCGACGAATAAGGACAAGATTGACAAGGTGGCGAGGAACTCTATCTCGACGCGTCGCACTCGCGAGCAAGAGATGCGCGCGGCGGCGCAGCGCGCCGAGGCGGCCGCGGCGGCCGCGGCTGCGCTGCTGGGCCATCGGCCCGACCTTCTCGGCGGCGCGACGCTGCCGCTGCCTCGGCCGCTTGTTGGGCTGGCCGCCCACCACTTTGCGGCTCGCGAGCAGTTTGGGCGTGACGACCTGCGTGGGTCGGATGCAGGGGGCAGCCGCCTTGCAGCAGCAGCCGCACTTGCAGAATCTTCACTCGATCGGCTTCCAGCAGCAGCCCCATTTGCAGCCGCAGCTGCCGCAGCCGCCGCAACCATCCTCCGGCTTCCAGCAGCAGCCGACGGCGACTGCCGCGCCTCCGCACATGCAGTACGTTTCCACCTTCCAGCAGCAGCCACATCTGCAACATCAGACGCAGCAACCGCAGCAGCCGCAGCAGCCGCCGCCGCCGCAGCCGCAGTTGCTGCAACAGCAGCAGATGCCGCAGCCGCATTCGCTGCTGCTGCAGCAGCAGCAGATTCAGATGCAGCTGCAGATTCAGCAGCAGCTGCTGCAGAGCGCGGTCGCAAACGCGGCGCTCCGGCCTCCCATCGACCGATCCCAATCCGCGACCGACACAGACACCGGATACGAGGGCGAGAGCGGGTACGATGGCGACGATGGCGTCGACGGCGCCATCTCGCGTGGCGCTTCGTACGAGCGTGGCAGGGGCTTTGCCGGCAAGTCGATCTCGGTCCGCTCGCAGCCTGCCACATCCATCAACACGCAGTGGGCCATGCGCGGCGGCCGACCTCCAGTGGGCACTTCCATTGCGCCGTCGCCGGCGCTCGCGCCCGGCGCTCAAGCGGCGCTCGCCCTCGCACAGAGTGGCACTGCCCGTCCGGAGCGCATCTCCTCGGGCTCTGAGGCACGAAGGCCTATGGCGGGGGGGGGCGTCGCCGCATCGGGCGCCGCATTGGGCGCCTCGCCAGCGCAGGGCAGCGCCGGCACGCCGACGGTGGCGCCACCGGGCGTGAGCCAGTTTGCGCAGCCTGGCGGCGGCGGCGCGCTGCTCAAGCGGCGGGCGCAACTGCCTCCTGCCCTGGGCCAGGAGAGTGACGATGGATTGGGTGGCGCGTTGGGTGGCGCCATCGGCATACTAGGCCTTGGCGGCGCAACCAACGGCGGCGTCATCAATGGCCTCGGGGGCACCATCTCGCGCTCTACGCCTTTCACGGAGCTCCTAGCGCGCCGTGGCTGTGACACGAGCGGCGTTCTCGCCTCACCCGCGCTCGGCGCCGGCGCGGCGGCCGGGCTGCTCGCGAACCTGCCGCCCGGCTGCATGCATTCGGGCATGCATGCGGACGCCCCTCCGGAGCCGGGCGTGGTCGCGGGCTTGGAGCTTCTGACGGCGCACATGCGGAGGCATGGCGATCTCGGCGGCAGCGCGTACGGCGCCGGCGAGGGCGCCAGCGGCGCGGACGGCGCGGCGTCGGCGCCGCATGCGCACTCTGGTATCGGACACGCCCGTGGCGAGTCGTTGCCTGCCGCGAGGAGGCGCGCGCACCCACCCTCAGCCCACGCGAGCTCGCTCGGGCAGGCGGCGGCGGCGATGGACGGAGGGCTCGGTTCGTCCCACCCAGACGAGGTCACCGCGGCCGAGGTGGACGACGCGATGTATTCCTTCGCGAGGTCGCGCCGCGCTCTGTCGGGCGTCGTCACGGGCGGCGACGGCGCTGAGGACGACCCGCCGATGCACGTCGGCTATTCGGCTTTGGGGATCAGTGACGAGGCGAGTGCGCCGATGGAGGCTTCGTTGCCGCTGTACGCTTGCGATGGCACCTTCAGCAAAGGCGGCAGCCTGAGCGCCAGCCTGGGCGGCAGCCTGGGCGGCAGCCGCGGCGGCAGCGGACGGCCGAGCTCCGGTGGCAGCCGTGCCCGGCCCGGCTCGCTCGGCGTGGGCGGCGGCGGCGCGTGTGGCGTGCTCGTGGGCGGCGCTCCCCCGGCCTGCGCGAGCGTCGCTGGTGCCACGTCGGCCACTGCGATGTGTGGACGCCGGTACGCGGGCGGAACGTCGGCCCTCTCTCAAACGCTACCGGTCAAGCCGCCCGCTCACGACAGCGTGGGCTCCATAGGGGCCGGGGCGCTGATGGCGGGGGCGCCTGGCGCGGCACCTGGCGCGGCACCGTCAGCGTCGCTCCTGGGGAATGGCTCATGGCCGCGCTCGGGGCTTTCGCGCCCGCGCACGGGCGAGGCGGTGCCTGGTGGCCGTCCGCTCGACGTACGCTCGAATCCGGCACAGACCAACCGACGGACCGCCTATTGACGCATTGGAGGCGCGCCGTCTCTCAAGGATGCCTGCCTGTGCCTCAGAACGGCCCAGCCTTCTGTGTCGGAGAAAGGGCCGCAAAAGTTGCAGAGCAAGCCTGCGCCATGGAAGAGCAAACCAAAAGGAGTGGACTGTGGGGCTGGGGGCGGTCCGGCGCTGCAATATGCGCTGCACATGTGCACCTGAGAGTGCACGATGTGATTCAAGCGTTCGCTACGGTATCGCCTGTCGGTGTACATGTGAATGGGTCTAAGAGTAAGACTCTGCCGTGTGGAGGGGTTTTCGCCCGTCTCTCGGTCCGTCCCCGACGCGACGTACACGACACACACGCCCGCAAAATAATTTTGCTACTTTTGGGGGCGACCGTGTTGCTGTTCGGCTTCGGGCGGAGACGCACCGGTCCGACGCGCGCGACGGGGCCAGGCCGCAGGCGCCAGCTGCCGACGGCCGCGCGCACCGGCCACCGCGACCCGGAGCGACCCGCCGACCCGGGGACCAGCACGCACCCACAACCCAGGACCACCAGACCTCTCCACGTCGAACGTAACGTCTTACGTCCGCCGAATCTGCAATCTCGCCCCGGACGATGGCGTGGTCTTCAACTTGAACTTCAGATCGTTCATACATTGTTACAATTTCGAATTTGGATTGCGGCCTGGCCCTGCGCGCGGGCGTGGCACCCATGCACCCGGGAATAATCTAAATCTTAACCGCGCGACGATGTCCCATCGTGTGCCTTGTCGTGGTCTTAGTGCGTGGGCGGGTGGAGCGCTGGAGCGGAGCGCCGCGGGCCGCGCGCGCCGGCGCCGGAGAGTCCTCGAGAGACGAGAGCGAGCCGTGCGTGGCGCCAGGGGCCCGCGCTCGCCCGCAGTCAGCACAACAGCAGTGCGGCGGTTATGCGGCGGAGCCCCGCCGCACCGCCGGGGCCCGAACGCCCCCGCCCCGGGGACCGCGCGGCCGGAGGGAACCACGCCGCCCCGCGATACAGCGCATACACCTTGTCTGCTCCAATGGGTCGGTACCACTTGTCGAGGACCGACAGGGGGGCGCGTTCTGGAAGGGGTATTCAAGTTGCCCCTTAGCCCGCCGCAGGCGCGAAAATTTG
>JWZX01000745.1:0-17733 GCA_001275005.1 Chrysochromulina tobinii
TTGCGTCGGGTTTTGGGCGCAATTGCGGCACGATTTGCGTGTGAGTCTTCTCTGACCCCAAAGTCTTCTCTGACCGACCCTTCCTAGAAGAACTGCAGACTAAGCGGCGCATGCATCTTGCCCTCGCAAATCTGAAGACACTGGTGTCGTGCATACTTCTCAAGTGTGAACCGAGATGGTTTAGAACTTCTACTTGGTAAAGTAATCTGTGTCCACGTCGCCGCGTGCAGGTGCAGAGCGTACAGTCTCGCCTTCAACAGCGAATGTCCCGCCCACACAATTTGTCTCCGTTCGATGGTGTCATCAGCAGGCCGCCGATACCAGTCGTGGGCGCCTCGGCAGGAGCCGGCGGCGCTGTCGGCACTGCTGCGCCAGCTTTCTGCACGGGCTCGCCCTCCCGTTCACGCACCAGCTCGACCACCTTGGCGGGCACAAGGGCAATGTAATCCGAGATCGTGGCCTCGAGAGCGTCAACTTCGCGCAGCGCATCGTCCTGCTTCGCCGAAACTAGCGCCGCTTGTAGCTTCCTCACGGATGCCGCGTATTTGGCCTTCAGGCTGAGCGCAGTGTACGCCTCATCACCGAGGATTGAAGCTGTGTCGCCAAGCACGCGGAGCTGAGAGGTGACCGCATCCGGCCCGACTTGCGTCGCGGCGGCCTCCCAATCGGATTTCTCGAGCGCGGCGCGCAGCAATGGGATAGTGCGGTCTCGTAGCGCCTCCAGCCGAGGCAGCTGCACTTCAAAACCCTCCTCTGGCAACTTGATCTTGTCGCCCGGCGCATACAGCGGGATACCCTCGACGCGCGCGCTAGCACGGTGCGCTGGCCCGAGACTGATCGATGCAGACAGCGCCCATGCGACCAGTAGGTGTGCGCTGCGGCGCGGAATCGCGTGCGGTAATCGCATTGTCTAATTGTGCACCGCCGACACGCGCCATTTCGTGTGGACAATCCCCCAAAATCTCGCCGCAAAGATGAGTTTTTCTTTCTGTAACACGCACCCCGTTTCTCGTTTCGTTTCTTCGCGAACAACCCACGATCACTCCACCGTCCATTTTGACTTCGCGTCAAGACGCAGTGAGGTCGTGAAGATAAGTGCTAGTGTTTGACAGAGTCGGCAACCAGCCTGAGTCATCGCGCCAGCTTTGTGTGGCCGTTACGCGCCGCTGGCCCGCTGCCACATTCAGACAGCCGGAAGGGGCTACTTAACAGTCGAGCTAACTGAGTCAGGCACCACCCCGGGGAGCTCCCATCGTATCGGTACCGTCTGCACGCCATCCTCCTCCGCGGCTGATGGTCGGCGCATGTAGTACGACGGCGGCGGCACTTTGGTGAAGCGCCTCTGCTCGGCCTCCGTGAGCTTGACGAACTCGGCCTCGCACAGGTCATACGTGTCATCGCCACACAACAAGCTGTAGCGGTTGCCTACTATGGGCACGCGCCCGGTGCGGTCGCACCCAATGCCTTCGTGCACACCCTCGGGCACGCGCACGTACTTGGGCACGGCCGCGCGCGTCACGCGGAGCACCGCCATGCCGTCATAGTGGCCGGCGAGCCACCAGAGCGCGCGCGAGAGGATCGACTGCGAGGCCTGCACAGTGGCGAGGACGGCCGGCGGCAGTGGCGTACGCTCTACTACGAGGCCCTGCTCCTCACAGCCGCGTACGAAACGGGTGATCGCCGGGTCGATGGTGGTCGACGGCTGATGCTCGCCCGCCATGGCCGCCACAGCTGCCACCGCGCCGCCGCTGAAGCGATCGACCACGAGCAGCGACACCTGCAACGAAGGCCGCTCACGAAGCAGGCAGGCGAGCGTGTGTGGGAATCCGATCGGCTCTCCTACCGGTTGCCTACTACTATGGTCGTTCCCGCTGCTCGGCGCCCCAGCGTCGGGGGGAGCGTCCACCGTCGAGTTATCGCTCGGGTTGTTCACGCCAAAGCCGTAGTAGATGACGTCCGCGCCGAGGACATGGCGCACATCCTCCAGCCGGCACGGCAGCGTTCGCAACGACTCCTCACCTCGCGCCGCATCCCATGGTGCCACGCGCAGAGCGCTCTCGCTCAGACCATGCGCGTCCGCATTCGAGCGCAGGAGCTTGAGTGTTTCGGTGCAGATATCGGTCGCCACAACCTGGTGCGCCGCGCCGCATGACGCTTGCTGCCGGGCCATCGCGAGACCGATGGCCGTGATGCCGATTCCCGCACCGAGCTCCAGCACCACGCCTCCGTCGCCTTCGTGGTGTTCGCCGAGACCCGCCTCGTCCAATGCCCACTGCAGCAGCACGCGTCCCGCGGGCCACTCCATGCAGCCAATGGGTGGCGGTCGTGTTCGGCAATTCACAGAAAGAGTCAACGGAGGCAGTGCTGTAGCCGCACCCGCAGGGCGGCGCTGCACCTCATAGGTGACCTGCTTCCACTTCCTAAGGTCGAGCGTCTCGTCGGCCATCACGGCGAGCAGCCCACCCACTCCAGCAGCGTAGGCCGCGAACGCAGCGTTGCCGACGAGCCGCCGCGCATGCATAGCGTTGTACAGACTGTGCGACCAAGGACGTGAAAATTTGCGTGAAACAACTTGTGAAGCTGTGGATGCGCTTCGCCTTGCATGACGCGTTTCGAAGGAAACCCGGGGTGATCGCCCTCGTTGGGACAAAAGCCCCTCTGAGCCTCGCATTGGCACCCCGCAATGACCCCCTGCCGCCTGCCCGAGGTCCTGTACTTGTAGAGCCTCATTTTGAGGCTCCCTTCTAGCGTTGAGCGTCACTTTGCCTTCGCCCCTCCAGGCCACACGGGCCTTCGCCCGACAGGAAAAAGAACGAAAAGTGTTCCAGGGAAACCAGATACAGGCCAGATTACAAAAATAGTTTCGCAGTTCGTGTCTCGTCAACAAAAGGCTGCACCTACACAGGAATCCTGTTGCAGGAGAAATGTGTGTCACGTTGAATCCCCGTTGGCCCGCATCCTCCCCGCGGTTGCGTTGGACCTCACGTGAGCCCACGGCTGCTATGCACCATGGCAGGTTCGGTTCATGTTTAGGTCACAGCAAGGTGCTCCCCTCTGGAGAGATGGCCACAACTTACTACAAATATGACAAAAACAAGGTGCTCGGCGCGGGCGCCTTCGCCAAGGTCTTCAAGGCTAACCTGAAGGCGCCTCGCAAGCACGGAACCGCTGAAGATTACGCCAATGTTGCAAATGAGGATGGCACCTTCAGGTACGAGCATCTGTACAAGAGCGCAGACATGAGGCTGGATGTACAGTATGCGCTCAAAGTTATCGATATGAGCAAGTGTGACAACAAGGATGACATCACGCGTGAGGTTGCGATCTTGCACATGTTGACCCATCCCAACATCATGAGGCTCTACGAAGTCTTCTACGAGGTCAAGACGGTGACCCTCGTGACAGAGCTCGTGGCGGGCGGCGAGCTCTTCGACCGCATCATCGAGAAGGGGAGCTATTCGGAGAAGGATGCCGCCAACGTCATGTCCCAGCTCTGCAACGCGCTCAGCTACATGCACGATAAGAATATCGTGCATCTGGACTTGAAGCCCGAGAACCTGCTGTACGCGGCGCCCGTGCCTGACGAGACGCTCAAGGTGGCCGACTTTGGGCTGGCGCGCACCATTGGCAAGGTACAGGAGATGAAGAATATGTGTGGCACGCCCGGCTACGTCGCACCCGAGATCATTTTGTACAAAGAGTGCAAGTCCACAGCGGTCGACATGTGGTCTGTCGGCGTGATCTTGTACATCTTGCTGTGCGGCTTCCCGCCGTTCGCTGAGTCGGAGCTGACTGCGCTCTTCGATTCGATCCGCAAGGCGCGCTACGACTTCCCCTCGCCTTGGTGGGACTCAATTTCCCCACAGGCCAAGAGCCTCGTCAAGAAGCTCATGGTCCTCGATGTGACGAAGCGGCTGTCGGCGAAGCAGGTGCTCGAGAACGCGTGGGTCCAATCCGAAGCGCCCACGACGGCCATACCCGGCGCGCAGGCAGCGCTCAAAAAGTACCGGCTCAACCAGCGTCTGCGCAAGGCTGCGAACGCCGTCATCGCGACCAAGCGCATCGAGTGCGTCCTCGCACAGTTCCACTCCATGCCGCTGCCGCTCGACGGAGGGCTTTTGAGCGGGGAGGCCGGCGCGGCCGCGTGAAGGTGTGCCGGGCGTGAAGGTGTGAACGTGACTTAAACGTGAAGGCGTGCCCGCGTGGCCGTGAAGGAGCGTGAAGGCGCGGCGTGTGAAGGTATGCCGCTTCCGGTGTGCATGAGTCGAGTGATCTGATCGAGCGTGTGTGTATGACATGGTGTATGAGTGGAAGTGACGTGTTATGGTGTGGAGGTATAGATCAGAATTGATGAGCTTGAGTGTGGAGGGCTTATAGTATATAGAGCATGATTATAACTGAGTATGAGCACTGGTTGGTTGTCAGGCAGAGCCGACGGCGACGGATCTATCGGGTCACTCTCGTGGCCACTGTATCTCGAACGCTACGTACCCCTCTCGGTGCCCGCCGATCAAGGCGGGTGGTTTCATGCAACTACGGTGGTTTCATATCCGGAGCGTGTGTATCGCCCCGGGGTGTGTATGCCGCTCGAGTAGCGCGTCAGCGGGGCATGGGGATCCCCGGTGATCGTGTAAATAGGGTGGAGACGTATCAAGAATCGTGTGTGGCATACTAACCGCATGGGAGTGTGCGGTACACCGCGGGGAGCTCCCGGTGTTCAAGTACAGACAAGCATACAACAAGACTCTACACCGAAGCAACCGCGGGGATATCCGATGGGATCGACCCGCGTGCCGCCTGCCGCGAGGATGCGAGATGTACAAGATAGCGGAGGAGAGTTCGCTTTTAGCTCTGCAACACTGCAAGCTGATCGGGGCGTGGGGTCTCTCTCACATTCAAGTCCCAAGCACGTGTAGGGTTGGGCCCTCATTAACATGAACGAAAAAAGTCAGCGCGTACCAACGTCCACCTGTGGCTGTGCGTTAAAGTCGTGCGCGTGTGCGGATCGGCACGCCACCAGCACGCGCCTGAGTTGGTAGTTGGTTCGTTATCTGAGTTGGTTGTTGGTTCGTTATCTCGTCCGTGGTCGCGTCAATCGCCGCCGCCCCGGGCGTCCCGCCGCGCGCGTTACCGGTACCTTGTGGTCCTTGCTGTACCGTACTTGCTTCTCAATCGTCAATCTCATGACTTGACACTTGTTCTACTTGCTCGCGCGCTCCAGCAAATTTTCGAACCATGAATCAAGACGCTGTCGTACGTGAGAGTAAAAAACCGGGACGCCACACGCCTCCACACCGCCACCACGTGACGCGCGAATTTGGCGTTGCCGGTTGCCTACGCACTACGCAGGCCCCGATATTGGCCCATAAGCGATGATGTTCAACGCGCAAGCAACCTCGCACAATCCTGGAGCCACTGGCTATGCCGCTCGCTAAATGCTGCGGGCTGCTCAGAGGCGATCGCGAGGATGCCGGCGTCCCTGGCCTCCCCGCCGCAGCGGCAAAGCAGGGCGCTCACGGCGTTCCGTGGTAAGGGCGCAGGCGGCACGCTGCCGCTACCGCTCAGCACGTCAAAGTCTACCATCGCAACGGGCATGTCAGCGAACAGGGCGCGCAGCGCCTGGGCATCAACGGGTGCCATCGGTGGCGGGTCGATGCCGGTGGGCTCGGGAAAGCGTCCGCAGCGAGCGAGCACCGTGCCGTCCGCACCCACCCACACGGCGGCACGGGCTGGAGTCGTCTTGAGCAGCGTGGTGGCCACCCAGCGGGTCCGCTCGGCGGCAAGTGGCGTCAGACTCTCGGCGTACTCTTGGCGCTCCTTCAAGCGCGCCGCGAACGCGGCGCGCAGTGCGTCCTCCGCCGCCTCGGCGTCGACGCGGTTCTGCGCTGCCGACTGTGCGAAGACGATCAGGCAGCTGAAGACCCCAAGCGCCTCGCTCACGTATTGCGAGGACACCGGCTCGCCAGGGCTGAGGATGCGATTGAGCAGTAATCCCACGCTCAGCACCGCCGCGGCACCGGTGCGCAGCTTCGTGCCCTCCAACCCAGGCACGAAGAAGGAGCCACCTTGCTCGAGTGCTGCGGAAGGGCGTCGGTAGAGCAAATCTTCCTTCTTACGCTTGGCGAGCATGATTGGGAATGCATCAAAGCGGGCTGACGTACGCACGGGGGGGCGCCGTGTGCTAGTTACCGACGTGCTCAAGCCCGCGACCGAGGCCGCGAGCACGAGCGCTGAAAAGACGAGTTTGCCTCGCATTGTGCCTCTGCCTGTGCACTTCACGAGGGAGTGTGGCGCGGAAGTGTGAAAAGTAGTAAAAATCTTAAAGGGCACTTTGACTGTCCATTAGGGGGACCTTGGACTCTTGCGCCACACGCTGAACAAGTCAAGTCAAGTCAGTTTATGAAGTGGCTTGACGCGCTGAACACGCCCCTTGGCTCCCCAGCGGCGGCAACGCCTAGATGAGGGCAGCTGCACCAGAACATGGGCCGTTTGTGGTGACAGCCCTCGCCTCCTGGGTCCTGGCTGATGCGGCATCGCCATGCCGCCCTCTCACGGGAGACCCTGCCGCCCTCTCACGGGAGACCCTCGATGAACACGCCAAGCGATATCGTTCCGTCGTTGAGGAAGCCGCCTAGCGGGTTGAGCAGGTAGGGCGCCTTCGGGTCCTCCTGCTCGAAGAGGGGCAGGAATTCTCGGAAGCCCCAATCTTTCGCGCGCTTGCAGAAGTCGTGCGTCGCCTCCTTGATGGCGCATCCAGCCACGTGCATCGGCATGCGCTCTCGCTCGCCACCGCCACCGCCGCCGCCGCCGCCGCCGTCGCCGCCGACGCCGCCGACGCCGCCGCCGCCATCGCCGCCGCCGCCGTCGTCGCCGTCGTCGCCGCCTCCTCTGCTTCTGCCGCCGCCGTTGGCCGCTGAGTCGGCCGCCTGTCCGCTGCCACCGCTGCCGCCGCTGCCGCCGCTGCCGCCGCTGCCGCCGCCGACATCCTTGTAGTTGATGCACACGAGCCGAAACCGCACCGGTAGCATCTCGTGAGCGTCGCTGATCCCTGAGTCCAGGTAGACGGAGAGGTGTTGCCCACTCGCGTTGTTGCCCTTGGGGTACAGGTAGAGCTTCCAGCTGTGACCGTTGACGCGGAACGCGGGCGAGTACATCGAGAGGCACGAGAGCGTGCGGAAGTGCGGCACGTTCCACACGAAGGAGAACTGGGACGGCACCCTCGGCTCGTCGGCGGTGTTCGAGTCAGTGGACTCGAGGAGCTTCCAGATGGCCGGTGCTCTCCAAGGTCCGCCCTGCGGGAGGAGCGGGAACAGCGCGAGCATGCCCACACGCGGCCGGCAGCGCGCGTGGCTCTGGCGCATCGCGCGCTTGGCCGACGGCTCGGCCGCATGGTAGCGAAAGCCCTCGAGGAGCAGCAGCGGCAGCGCGCTGCTCGTGGCGAGCAAGGGATGATCGTCCTCAACGGCCGCGAGGCGCGCCATCGGCAGCAGCGGCCAGCGCACGAGCGCGAGGAGCTGCGCGAGCTGCGCGTCCGGCGGCAGCGGCTCCTGCGCCGTGCACCACGCGCTCAAGCCCTGCAGCACGACCACCTCCTCCTCGCACGCGAGTGAGTCGTCCTCGAGCAGCTCGGCGATCGTCGCGAGCTCGAGTTTGCGAAAGGCGGGCTGGCGCACGGCAGCGGCAAAGTCGCGCAGCAGCACGGCGCGGCAGTGCTGCTGCGCCTGCGCACAGCGCAGTGCAGAGGCCTCGACGAGCTGCGCACAGCAGTTGTTGGCGCCGATGGTGACGAAGCTGTTCAACAGCGCGCTCGTCCGAGCGAGAAGCGGAGCGATGCCGTAGAACTCGGCGAGATGCACGACGGTCATCAGAGACTCCTGCGTCACCCCAACGGGCTGCCCGTAGAGCAGGCGCAGCACGCGCTCGCACAGATCGGGGTCGACCCCGTGCAGAACGACCGCGGGCTGCGACACCTCTGCCATGCCCGAGGTGAAGAGCGACCGGAAGTAGCTGCTCATGCTGGCGAGCACGACTCGGTGGCAGCGGAAGCGGCGCTCGACGAGGCCGTCGTCGCGCTTCGCGACGAGCTCCACGTCCGAGAGCGATGCCGAGTCGAAGAGTGCAGAGATGTGTGAGGTCACGTCGAGCCGGAGCGTCTCGCCACCGCGCAGGTCGGCCTGGAGGCTGGCGACGCGCACGTCCTCGACGTCGGATGCAGTGAGCGCGTGCTGCGACGAGCTCTCCTCAGTGCGCTGGCGCACGCGACGGCCCTGGTCGTCGGCCATCATGCTCGACCCGGACGGCTCACCTCTCCGACCCAAAAAGAGAGATGCATGCAGGAGATTCGCCGAGGCCATGAGAAGGATCGACCCGCATCAAGCGGAGTTTCGTTCACGTCCGAAACAAACTTGCGCCTACGTAAGGGGGTAGGTCAGACCTACCCCCTTAGCCTACGCGATTTCGGCGACGAAGTCATCATGGAGAAGGTCGTACTGTACCCATCGCGGTGCGCGGCGTTCGGCAAGGCCCTCGCCGCCGCGCTCGGTGTGCCCGCATCGGCCTGCACAGACAATATCGTCGCGGAGCCCGCGGGCGCGGACACCGTCATTTGCTGGGACAGCTTCCCTAGCGCCTCTTCCGAAAAGGACCCAGACATCAAGGTGCGCGTCGACGCGCTCATCGGCAAGCACGTGATCCTCATCCTCAGTCAGGACGACACGTCCTCGGCCTTCGCGCAGCTCAGCCTGCTGCTCTGGCTGCAGCGCTTCTACGTTCCGACACCTGACGAGGCTGCCGCCAAGGGCAAGTGGAAGGGGACCATCGGTGCGGGCAGCTTCGAGGTCACGTCGGTCGGCGCGCTCACCGTGGTGATCCCGTGGTTCCGCTACTGCCAGATGGAGCGCTCGCAGCGATGGACGTACACTGCCGGCGCCGAGAAGCCGTGGAGCAACGCGGGGGCCAGCGGGCCGTTTGTGGACGTGGCGTCTGCACACACGTACGCAGCGCTGCTTTCAGCCGAGCCTCCGCCGCCGCCGGGCCCCGAGAGCTTGGAGGCGCCGCCGCCGCCGCCGCCCAAGGAGATTGTCTTCGTCGACATCCACGACGACCTCGATGGCAAACCGATTGTCGAGCAGATGCTGTCCAAGTCGGGCAAGTGGGCCAACCCGATCGTCGACTACGACCTCGTGCATGGGCAGGGGACGTACTTCACGTCGGCGTTCGCCCACTTCCTCGCGCATACGTACAAGAGTGCCGACCTCGGCACCACCTTCGTCGTCTTCCCCGATGGCGGCGCCTACCAGCGCTTCCATACGATGGTCGAGGCACGACTGAAGGGTATCGCACCCGACCACGTGCTCTACATCGAGAAGAATCGAGTTGGAACGGTTGTGAAGCAGGGCGGCGCGCTGCTGTACCACACGCCCGATGGCGGCACGGCGACGCGCGAGAGCCTCCCGACCGGCAGCACCATCCTCATCCCTGATGACTTCACCAACTCGGGCTCCACGCTCTTTGGTGGCGCGAGCATCGTGCGCAAGCATGTACAGGGCACCTGTAAGGTGGGAGCGTTCGTCACGCACTTTGTGGCCAAGTACGAGCGTGCCGTGGTCGACAAGTTTGTGGCGACGCTCTACTCAGAGGGCGGCGTCGCGTCCGACCTGAACGAGTTCTTCACCACCGACTCGATCGTGATGACCACCACGTGGCTCGCCGAAGAGGCCAAGAAGCGTGTGGCGGGCGGCCAACCGGAGCGCGTCATGATCGCGCCACTCGCGCCGGTGCTCGCCGAGTGGCTCCTGAGCCGGCCGACGCCCGCGCATGCCAAGGCGATGGACATCTCCTAGGGATGCTGCCTCGTCCCGTAGGGGTCCTGCTTCGCCTTCTTCCGCCGCGCTCTCGCCTGCGCAGCCCATCTCTTGCGCCAAGTGAGCGCCACGGTCAGCGCCATGGTGAGCGCGTGTCGGACGGGGCGAGGCGAGGAACAACGACGGGGCGAGGCTCTGCGAGGCGCGATAGAGGGCAAGCCGCGCTCGCACCAGCTGTATCCACATTGCGTGTAGACGCGCGCCATTTTCGCGTCACGATTCGACCATTGTGACTTCGATAGAGTTCGTGTTCTCGATCGACTTCGCGAGGTCTTCGCAAAAGAGAAAACTGAAAAGTGTGTAAAGTGACGCTGACGGTCTGGGTGCACCCTGAGCTACCTCGTACCTGTAGTTGTACCGCGTACGAGGACACCTTTCGAGCATATCCCATATCATAACAATAACGCATTAAAAGGCATATTATATATATGACATGCAATACTCGACTAGTAGATACAATCGTCCTCCTCAACCACGCGCAGCGGTGCCACCGAGCGCGTGAGGCTCTGGCGCATGAACAAGACCACGCACGCCGCCGCCTCCTGAGCAGCGAGCTGGCACACGTCGTACTGCGCTGGCGCCACGCTTCCAACGAGGTGCGAGAGCAATAGTTGGCGCTCCGTGCTGCCATTGGCTGTCTGCCGCACCAAGAAGCCGAGGGTGACGATCGCCTGGGCCTGGGCCTCCTCCTCGGCGCTCGGGTCGAGAAGCATGGCACCATCGGGCAAGACGGAAATCGCGCAGCTCCCAAGCATGCCACGGATCGGCACGCCGGCGTGCATCAGCGCGACGCATGCGCCGTGCAATGCGGTGGAGAGCAGCGAGCCGTCGTCAGCGAGCACCTGCACGACGACCGAGATGGCCGTACACGGATGGGCTGCGAGGATGATGACGTGGTGCAGTGTCTGCGTGATGAGCTGCTCGACCTCGCGGTCGGCCGGCGACGGGATGCCAGCGCGCGGCCGCACGATGACCTCGAGTGTTGCGCCGTCAATGCGCTCGCGTGATCGCTTAGCCTCACAGGGTCCATACACGGCGACCGCCACCTCGGTGCCATCGTGTGAGAAGCGCGACGAACCGTCCGCTCGTGAGAGTGCACCTGGCTCCGCTGCGAGCGGACGGATCTGGTTGGCGACGCGACCATCCGCGCGGCAATCCATTTGTCGCGCGGTGGCACGTGGTGAGCTGTGAGTTCCTGTGAACATCCTGTGAAAACCCCTGTGAAAGAAAAACAGAGGGAGATGTGGGTGTTGGCAAGTGAAATTACTGTGGACGGGAGTGTTTTGACGAAACCCATTCAAAGGCTTTCCAACGCCCACCCCGAGAGTGTTGCCGATGACCTCCGCTCCAAGCTCCGCACGTCGCCTGATGGCCGAAGATGATGCAGCGATCGTCACCGTCACTGTGCGCATCAAGCCCTCGGACAACCCGGCGGTCTTCGCAACGACGGGTGGGGTTTTGGTCCAACGCCCCAGGGAAGGGTCGGTCGTGCATGATGGCTTTGCGAGCATTATTGAAGGCGACTGCGACCAAGCGGCTGCATTTGACGCCATCGCTGCGCCGCTGCTGGAGCGTTTGCACCAAGGGTATAGCTGCACCCTGATTGCGTACGGCCAGACGGGGTCGGGAAAGACCCACACCATCTTCGGACCGCCTGGTGCGCTGACCGAGAAGTCAGTTGAACATTTTTCGCGCTCCGTTGCGACCATGGAAGGTGACGCGCCAGACGACTGGGGGCTCTTTCCTCGCATCGCACTCGCCCTCCTCGCCGCCGGCACTGGCGCGCTCCACGCGTCGGCGGTCGAGGTGTACCAGGAGAAGGCGTTCGATCTGCTCGCAGATCGCATCCAGCTCACAGTAGGTACCCAGAAGGCCGGTCGCAAGACCGATGGGCCCGGCGCCAAGAGCAAGGGCAACGATGCCGTGCACCTGTCGACGTGCAAATGTCGCGAGTGCTACATCCAAAAGGAGAACGAGGCCAAGGTGCGCAAGGCGTGCCTTGACGCTGGCAAGGCCCCCCCAAAGCCCGGGAAGCGCGCGGCGGCGCCAGCCGCAGCGACCCCGGCCAGCGCAGACGAGAGCGAGATCTCCTTTGCGACCATCGGAGAGCGGCGGGTGCTGCTGAGCAGTGCCTTGGACGTGGCCCGGCTGGCGCGCACCATCGAGCTCACGCGCACCGCTGTTGGGCATCTGCTCAATGAGAGGTCGTCTCGTTCGCATTGTTTGGTCCACTTACACCTAACTGAGCAGACGGGTGGTGGCGGGAGGGCGGGCGCCGTATCGGTGAGCAAGCGCCAGCTCCTGTTCGCCGACCTCGCGGGCTCAGAGCGCATCCTCAAGACGGGCGCGGAGGGCGTCGCGGCCAAGCAAGCCGTCGCCATCAATACGTCCCTCTCGGCCCTCGGCAAGTGCACGCGTGCGCTCGCAGTACATGCGGCGTACGTGCCGTATCGCGAGTCGACCTTGACGCAACTGCTCCGCTCGTCTCTGTCGGGCAAGGCGAGCCTCGCAGCGGTGATCACCGTCGCCGGCGACGCCGCCCACGTGGACGAGTCCAAATGCTCTCTCGAGTACGGTATGCAGATGGGCGCGCTCCGTACGCGAGCGACGGTCGTGCAATCATCGACCATCGCGGGCGAAGTCAAAGCGATCAACCTGCAGCTGAGCAAGGCGCGGCCTGCACTGGCCGAGATGGAGGCCAATGGGTACGCCGAGAAGTTTGGCAAGGCGGCGGAGCCCACCGCTATTAAGACCTTCAACGAGAACACCCGCCACCTGCTCGCCCTCGAGGCCGCCATCCGGGAAGAGAAGGCGGCGATGGCGGAGCTAGCTGCACGGGGCGAGGGCCGCAGCGCCCAGGCAGCCGAGACGGCGCTCTCGCTCCGAGAGGCCTCGGCCGAATGGGCCGACTTGAGCGAACTCATAGGGCGCCAGAAGTCGATCCCTGGCTTCTACATTCCGGCCCGGGCCGTCTATACCATCAAGCTCGCTGAGATCCGTGCCCTCGAGGGGCGTCTACAACAACTCCATGCGGCGGCGAGTGCACCGAGCGCCGCACTGCCTCCCGACAGCACAGCTCAGGCGGAGCGCATCGCGGGCCAATTGCGGACGCATTTCGGCCTTGCGCCGAGCGCCAAGCGCTCAGGCGCTGTATCAGTCGCGGGAGCTTCAGGCGCTGATGAGAAGAGCCATCCTGACGAGGAGTGGTCGACCCACCTTCACCCGGAGACTGGTGTGACGTACTACTTCAACGCCATCTCGGGAGAGTCGACTTACGACGCTCCGCCGGTCTCCCTGGTTTGACCGGGTACAATCGTAGCATGCAATACTTGCAGCATCTGTCCCCTCCCGGGCGCGTGGGGGTGTTGCACTACACCTGAACTGTGTAGACAGCATGGTAGACAGGCATGCGCCTGTCAGCTGTATCGTACCCGACCGCCCTCTGTCGCGTGTCAGGGTCGGGTCGCCCCGCGGCGGAGTCCGTGTACGGCTGTACGTGTGAAATGGATACTGGTCGCGGAAACGCGTGTATGTACTCCGGGAGGCGTGGACGAGGGTCCGTGTGTACCTCAGTACGTCTACGCGGCGGTACCGGTGGCGCCCGGTCTGGGTGTACTCGGTTCTCTGTTGAGTGTTGTGGAAGGTAGCGGTCCCACATGCGCGCGCACGCGCGGTCCGCGCATATCCATATCGGTCCGACGGGTCCGGGTCGGTGACTGTACACGTGTACCTCCATATCGGTCCGACGGGTCCGGGTCGGTGACTGTACCGCACGTGTTTTAAGTACCGCGTGTGATTGAAGATGAAGTACCGTGTACTGGGTGCACCGCATATGCGCACCATATTGAAAAGTGTATACCCAGTACACGTTGCACCCACACAGTCGACATGTACGTTCCAGGATGGAGAGACACAGTAACCCCTAACCCATAACCTCCGTCTCATTGCGATGCTGGTCCCGCCATGCGTCATTCACCCCAGCACGTGCGGCCCGCGAGCGGCGACCACGCACCGCTGCGCTGCTGCTCAAGTACCTTGGCCAGGAGCTTCTCGTCTTCCGTGCGCTGGCTGGCCGCAAGGAACTGGGCAAAGGACGACACAAAGTGCTGTGCCATCATGGGCTGCATCGCAAGGAGCTGTCGTAGTGCGCCGTCTGGCTCCGTGGCCCAGAGCAAGCGGATGAGCTTCGTGTTTGTGCCCTGGTGCTCCTTCCACTGCTCGACCACCGGCACGGGCTCAAACTTGCTTGGCTCGCAAGGCATGAGGGCGACATCGACCGGGCTCGAAGGCAAGTGCTTCCGAAGGGAGATGAGTGTCGGGGGCGAGACCTCGGCGTCACTCGCGACTCCGAGCATTCCGACCATTAAGCGACACACGTTGTTCGAGTCAAAGATCGGGTGGAGCGAGAGGTCATTGGAGAAGTGCGACCCGTCCTTCCTCACATTAGTGATCCGTTGGGCAAAGTGCTCATGTCTTCGGATGGCGGTGATCATGTTGGAGAGCACTTGCGGCTCCGTCTTCTGATCCTGCAGAAAGCGGCAGCTCTTCCCCAGGGCCTCGTTGCGCGGCCAAAGCGTGAGTGTGCTGAAGGCCTCGTTGCAGTAATCGAGCGGCAGGCCAGGGGTCAGCATGTCGACGGCAACCACCGCATGCTGGCTCTGATCCAGTAGATGGTATAGGACGGCGACCCAGTTGGTGCCGCGAGTGCTTGGCATACTCACCCCAAGAGACACGGCGAGCTTCTGCAGCTGCGGGCACTCCCACTCGACCCCACTCCCCCCCTCAACACCACTCGCGAGAGGAAGGGCTTCCCGGTTTGGCACGGGCTGCGCCGGCGCCGGCACGGGCAATTTCTGCGGGAGCAGCTTGATGAGCTTCACATACTTTTTTCGAGTCTCCTCGATGAGTGCACGCCCCTCGTCCGAGCTGAGAGCCGCTGCGCCCCAAGGCCCGTCGTCGGTCTCGAGCCCCGTCAGGTCCAGTTGCAGCCCCACGCAGTAGCGCCGACGGTCGTGGTTGTCACGCACGTACGCCATCGTGAGCAGGTTCTCGAAGACGACGCCCGTTTTGCGGTAATTGACCATCATGATCTGCGAGTCTTGCCCGGCGCGCAGCGTATCGAGCAGCTGCTTGCCATGGACGGGGTCAGTGGAAGGGCCCTGGAGGAAGCGGCAGTTACGACCGAAGCATTCCTCTTTTGAATAGCCCGTCACGCTCGAAAACTTCTTGTTGATGTAGATCAAGGGGAATCCGGCCGTTTGAGCGTCGGAGAGGCAAAAGGCGAGGGGCAGAGACTCGGCCAGGATGCAAAGGTTGAGCATCCAGCCGGCCATGTCGTCGGGCAGCTTGTAGTTGCAAAAGTGGCGCCCGCAGCACGTGGCGAGAGCCTCCGGGTTCGAGAGCGACTGGAGCAGCATTTCGTTCCATTGCTCGAGCATCGACAACGACGCCTTTGAGGAGATCCATTTGTTGAACGCGCTGTCGTTGCCTTTGGTGAGTTGCCGAATGGCCAGGCTTGCCGCCCGACGTCCCTCGTCCAAAGTCGGCTGTGCCACCAGCTTGGAGGGCGATGAGGCCGTGGCCACCGGAGCAGCAGCAGCAGCAGCTTCTGCGGGTGGCGTCATCTCGACGTGATTCTCGCTCGAAAGCAGCCGCGTCCTCGGCGCCATCGCGGCACTTGCAGTGGCCACGAGGCCCCGAGCGGCCATGTCAGCAAGCATTTCGGTGCCCAGGGCACTCAGCTCGGCAATGGCGGCCTTCATCGCGGCGGCGGCCTCGGGCGACATGTCGGGCTCGCGACCCGGATACTCTTGTGGTTGCGACATGATGCGCTGTGAGAGGAACTTGGCCGCATTCACCCAGGCTCGCGCCTGTGGCGGCTGTGATGGGTTGAGCCGGAGCTCCTGGCGCGACGTCGACTTGGGGCCGAGCAGTCGCCTCGCGAGCTCGCGCAGGAACGTGTCGACGTGCGGAGCGTCCGCGTAGGGGAGGCGAAGGAGCGAGCGCGCCTGTGTGAGCTTCGTTCCGTTGATGCTTTTGCTCATGGACGGGTTTGTAATGTCCATGCGCACGGCGCTGTGATTGAGGATCAGCTTGCGCGCCGCCTCCTCTCGCGCCTCCATGGAGTGCTCCGCTAATGAGTGCGCCGCCGCCGCATCCTCTGGGTCGCGAGTGGCGCCTCCTACCCTGCCGAGCTGTTGGCGCAACGTGAGCCACGCCTGCGCGCTGTCGCAGATCTCTCCCATCACGGCGATCATCGCATCGCCAGCGGCGGGCCCCATGTCACGTTCGCGCCCTGGCTTTTGGTCCGCCGTCGTCTGCAGCCGCCCTTGCAGGTAGGCTGCCGTTTGGATCCATGCCATCGCCTGCTGCGGATTCTCAAGCTTCAAGCGCGCCTCGAGCTCCGGCATGCCGCCGAGCAATCTGCGTGCGATCTCGCGCAAGAACTGGTCGACAAAGGCGCTCGACTCGACGCTCACCCGCTGCAGGTTCAGCTGCGTCAGCATGCGGTCGCCGTAGATGTTGAGCTGGCTGGACGTATTGCACACGTCGAGACGCACGTTGTGCTGGTTGGTGATGATCTTGCGAGCCGCTTCGACGCGGGCGAGCATCGGATGAGCCGCTGCGACACCAATCGCGGCGTCGCGCTTCGCGTCGTCAAGCCGCACGCGCAGCGCAAGCCACGCACTTGCGAGGGTGCGGATCTCGCCGATGACGGCCTTCATCGCATCCGCTGCCGTCGGAGCCATGCGCCGCCAGAGCAGGACGTCGCCGGCCCGGCGCCAGAGACTGCGCGCTGATGAGACACGGGTATCGAGGGCTGGCCGATCCGCGTTGGTGTCGAGCTCGCGGGAGGTACGGGCCTCCCCCTTGAGGCGAGTCTCGATGTACGCGGCGGCCTGGACCCAAGCTGCCGCCTGCTGTGGAAACTTGAGGTCCAGCTTCTCCTCGAGCTCGTTCGCGCCTTCGAAGCAGCCCAACAGACGTCGCGTCACCTCGCGAAGGAAGGCATCGGCATGCACAGCGTCCTTGTATGCCACGGGAGGAGCGGTCGCCTCGTCGGTCTGAGGCCCGTGGAGAAGGTCTTGCAGCACGTTGCTATGGTTCATGATGAGCTTGCGCGCCGCCTCGACGCGTGCCGCATTGGAATGTGCTGCTGCCGCAGGCGAGGGGGTGCTCACGCCAATCTTGCCGTCCTCAAGCAGCTGCCGCAACGACTGCCAGGCGATCGCGGTGTTGCCGAGCTCCACGATCACGGCGTTCATGGCCTCAGCGGCTGCCAAACCCAAGTCGAGCATCGGATCGTCGGCAGATTGCAAACGACTCATAAGGTGCATCGCGGCGTGTGCCCATACTTCGCCCTGCCTCGGCTGTGTCGGGTCGAGGTACTCCTCGAGGTCAGTCGAACCTTCCCGACGGCCGAGCAGCCGGCGCGCCACCTCGCGCAAGAACTGGTCGACGAAATGGGCGTCCTCCGCTGGCAAGCGAGCCGGAAGCTGCTGTGTGTGAGGGCGGCCGTTGCTGGACTCGGCGTGAGAAGGAGTGCACATCTCGTGCACGAGGTCGGCGTGGATCAAGATGATCTTGCGTGCGGCGGCCTCGCGAGCTGCGTGTGCGTGCGCTGCCGCGGCGCCATCGGCCACGTCGGCGCGGGAAGCACTAGCCAGCAACCACCGGAGCAGCAGCCAGGCACGCGGGCTGCTCACGATCTGAGGCATGATGGTGCGCATGGCGTGGGCGGCCGCCGGGCTCATGTCCCGAGGCCGGCCGGGCTTCTGCTCGGCCGTAGACTGGATGCGGCCCTCGAGGTACTCGGCGGCCTGGACCCACGCCTGCGCTTGGTTGGGCATCGACGGATCCAGCTTCTCCT
>JWZX01000746.1:0-16188 GCA_001275005.1 Chrysochromulina tobinii
CGGCGGCGTGGCGGCCGGTGGCGGCGGCCCGTTTCGCGTTTGCGTTTCTTAAAGATCGAGTTCAACCAACACGAGTTCAGAATTGGCAAGCGGTTGGCCGCGCGGTTCCTGCAGCGGTGGCGGAGGTGGTGGAGCGCCCGCGATGGGCACCGCAGTCACCATCGTACGCAGCGGAGGTTCGGGCGGCGGCGGCGGTGGGGCTGGCGGCTGCTGCGGCAGCGCCGCCGCTGGTCGGGGTGACGGCGTTTTAGATAATGGACTGGTCTGACCGAACGAAGCGAAGGTCGGTCGCGGGGCACGGGCTCTCTCCGGGCGGCCGCTTGCGTTTGGCTTCGCCGGCTCGGACACGCCGCCCTCTTGCACGCCGCGCCGCGCTGTGCTATTGACCCGCCTCAGTGCGAGACCGGAGACGGCTCGGTCACGTATTTCGAATGGCGTTATTGGCGAAGCCGGCTCGACGGTGATCTCATCTGCGATCACCCCCGGCGACGAGATCGGCTTGATGGGGGTGAAGGTGTCACCATCTGTGGGCTGCATGCGGCATTCCGCCTTGGCATTGTCGCGAGCCTTTGCGGCAGCGGCTTTGGCACATGCGATGTCCTTGACCGTAAATTCGTAGTTCTTGCGGGTCGTGCAGCAGAAGTCTAGGGATTGGTTTTGGCCCATGGATAGCCACACGCTGCGCTTTACCCTTTCGAAGAATTTGCTTGCCTCGCGTCAAGCAATTGGCGTCAAGGGGTGCGAACGCAGCAGATCGATCCTGGCCCGACGGAGCACCGACTCGAAAAGGAGACGTTCGTGTGTTTTGATCCGGATAGTCAGCGGATTTCGGGAAGTTTGCATGCGAATCCGACGCGAAAGGGATGACTGTGAACGGAAGGGGGGGGGGAGTGGCCAAAAAAGTCGACTTTTCCGAAAGCGTGATTGTGAGATGATTACGATGTCGGTCGGCGTGAGTGGCGACGACTTCACCGATGGCGGCGCCATTGACGGCGCCAGCCGGACTGGCTACGGTTTCACCGTCGGTACCGTTGCTCAGCTGATAGCCCAAGGTCCTTCTCAACCATGTGCAGGTTGTACACTAGCTCCCACAACCAGTGACGGAGGACGTACGATGCCACGCAAGGATGGGTTGTTTTCTCAGCGAGGATGGGTTGTTCTCTGTGGCCGTCACTTGCAAGCGCGGCGCGATGAGGCTAGCTCCTTCACTGCATCCACTACTGCACCAGTCCCGATGCCGACTCCCGCGGTTTCAAGGGCATCTCGAGCTCAACAGTCAGTCGTCTCTATCTCGGCAAGATGGAAGCGGCAGGTGAAGAAACAGCAGAGACGGCAGCAGAAGAGGTCTTTCAATCGCACGAGCACTGCCGCCACAGGGGATTCGCCGACTGGAGCGCTCCCGTGCGAGACTGCTGCAGCTATTGCATGTCAAGGGTAGGTGGCGACGACGGCACAGTCGCAAGCCACTCCGCAGGTAGTTGTCCGCCTCCTGGTTCGCTCCTGAAGCAGACGCATCACTGGGATGCAGTTCCTCGCCAGTCTGAGTGCTGAGGTGGCCACGGCGCTCTTCAAGCGACGAAGAACGCCAATGATCGCCCAGCCCCACCAGACCCTCAGGCATCACCATCAGCGATCAGACACGCTTTTGCCTTTCGTGGTCGGAGCCTTCGCTTAACTTCGACGCGGTGCGTGTTGCGGTGCCTATTGCACTCGGTTGCGGGTTTTTGTTGTTGACATGCAAAGAATACCAACTACCTCACGCGGCATGAACACGTGAGAGACTAATCGCCGGCTACACTGTAACATGGTTGCTCATCGCGCCGGCGCAGTTTCCGTCGATCGCGCGTACCGTGTTGCAGTTGCGCCGTCGACGCACACACGGCTCGATTCACCCCGTGTTGACATACTACATAAGGCAGGCACGATCGGGCACATCCTGCGGGGTGGTGCCAGCTGCGGCGCAGTACATGTAGCGGAGCTGCCGCCCCGCCGGCACGGCGCTCATCGGGGCTGCTACATATCATTCACGCTTGGCGATGCTCTCTCTCGCTAGGAACGGAACGGATGACGACACTTTGCCTTGAAAGCCGCCCCCGGGCTGATCGAGTGAGGGGACCGCTTTCAAGCAGATGGGGTGATCGATTGCCAGGCGCCGCCATACCTCATCCCGCCCTGAGTGATTGGATTGCCGCGGTACGCTACGGGTTGTGCGCACGTGGTGAACTGCGTTGGCTGCGTGATGCCCGCTGGAACTCGCTTGGACTCGCGCTGGCCGGTATAGTGCGAGACCATGCGGATAGGCCCACCGGACAGGCGCGAGCGCGTCTTGGATTCGGCAGGGGGGGTCGAAGGCGAAAACAACTGAGTTGCGCCGGGCTTGGAAGCGGGCTCCGGCATCTGCGGCTGCGGTGGCGGCCGCACCACGATCGATGCAGCAATCGCTGCTCCATCTATGGCCATCGCTGGGACGGGCTCGACCTTGGGCGGTGTTGAACTCCTTGGTGCAGCCGATGCTTGCTCGAGCATCGATTGCTTCGCCAACTTCTCGTGGGACCCTCCCGGGGCGTACCTTTCTTCCCAGTTGCAGCGGTCAGCCTCGGTCAAAGTCCAGCTTTCGGGACCATTCTTGCGCAAGAAGCCCGAGTTGTGCCTCGCGTGAGGGTGCTGCCCGCGAGCAAGCTCCATTCGATCGTGGACTCGGCACGGCGAAGTCTTCCCGTCGTGTGTATCGTCGGCTGCGCTAAGTTCGAGAAATCCGAGTCCAAGTTTCCAATTTTTCGTCTTTAACAACGGTCTACTGTGAAGCGCTCATGTAGCGGGCGATTGCGCCCCGTTCACGACGAGAACACTCGAGCGCGACGAATGTCATGACGAAACTCTGAATTTCACGCGACGCCAATAATGCCAACGACGCTCGCCGAACTCTACCGACACGCCACGGATCACTACAACGGCCCGTGCCTGTCAGGAGATACTCGCGCGTGCAGCCGTGCAGCGGCCCTCTTTGAGCTCGGCAGACGATACGCTACCACTCACGACGGCCCTGCCAGCATGTTTGAGCGAGGCCACAACTGGGCAAAGCACGGGCACGCGCTGCACGTGGCCAATCGCACCGTGCGCGCCACGTGCGTCCTGAGCGTCACCGAGCACAATCGTGGCCGACTCGTCCACTCGCTCGCCCTCCTGGGGCGCTGCTTGGCTGCCGCCCGTGTGCTCCACGTGCAAGGTGCGGCTCCCGATGAGCTCTTGATCAGCCGTGCGGCTGTGTTGCTGCAATCGACGGTGCTGCCGCGTCACGAGGGGGCGTGCGCGGCGATGCTCCGTCGATCCGACCACCGGAGCATCGTAGCGTGCGGGTGGCTGCTGCGGACGACCTTTGAGCTGTGCCGGCTGCATGGTGCTCAGTTGCGCGTGCGCTTGTTCGTCCAGCCAGTTGGAGAGCACGAGCTACAGGGAGCATTTGAGAGCGTGCGCGCGCTGGGCGCCGTGGTCCAACGTGTATGCCCGGGCGCCACCACCGAGGCCATCACCGAGGCCACCAGCATACCCTCGGCCGCGCTGCACGTGAGTCGAGCGCACATACTCATGATCGTCGCCGAGAGCGGTTCGTGGGTGACGACCGTCGCCACACCCGCAGCGCTGGTGGCGCTGAGCCGCCGCTGGCTCGCACCAGGTGGTGCGCTGCTTTGCGTGGGAAGTTGTGCGACTGCCGCCGCCGCTGCCGGTGGCTGCCACGGCCTGCGCGTCGCAGCCGAGCAGGCCTCGAAAGCCGCAGACGAATCTGACGAAACACCGGACGGGCACAAGGAGGAGGCCTCGAAAGCCGATGTGGGCACGGCGGCGGAGGCCGTGACGGCACGGGCGGTGACGCCACAGGCCGAGGAGGGTAGCGCCGAGTACGAGGCGACGCGCTGGCAAGGGCTGCTTGGGCTCGGGTGCATCGACTTGCGCCGCCCTGAGCACGACGGCTCTATAGCCGATGCCGACACGGCCAAAGAATACTCGCAGGCCACTGCGAGGAAGCCGCCACCGCCGCTAATGGTGCCGTCGCCCTCAGCGCCACCACTAGCCTTCCTCATCGTCGAACCGATCGGTGCGGAGGCGGCGGCACTCGTGTGGCCTCTCGAGCAGCCGCCGCCGCCGCAGCAGCAGCAGCCGCAGCCGCAGCCGCAGCCGCAGCCGCCGTCGCCGCCGCAGCCGCCGCAGCAGCAGCACGAGCAGCAGGAGCGGCAGCAGCAGGGGCAGCAGGAGGAGCGACAGCAGCAGAAACAGGGCGTTCCTCGCCAGCCCGGCACGTGCGCGCCCGGTGGCGAGGCTTATCCAGGAGTGGCTCTGGAGCCATGGGCGGCACGCACATTTGTGATCGCGTCGCCGAAGCGCTCACCCCGATGGGAAATGTCGAGTTTGAGGACAACCGAGGCGGTGGGGGCGAGGGCGAGGGCGGAGGCGGCAACCGAGGATTTCGTCACGGCCGATACGGTGCGATCCGAGGCAGCCGTTACAATGGTGCCGGCTGTCCTTGCTGCCGAGCTGCCACCTGCGTTTCTCAACTGGGCCTTCCACACGATGGTGGACGATGCCTTGGCGCGGCCTTCCACTGATCACGATTACGGCGCTCATTCTGCTGGAGTGATGATTGGCCACTTGGCCGCTTGGGAGGCGGGCGCATTGGCGCTCGATTCAGCGCTCGAGGCAGCCGGTGCGAGGGCCAAGGAGACCGATTCGGCGGTTACAAAGCCGTTACGAAAGGAGACCGATTCGGACGACGTTCACATTCACAAGGAGTCCGATTCGGACGACGTGGCGGAGACGAGGGGCGCTACGGTGAGCGCTACGGTGGCGGTGCTGGGGGAGATGACCATCGCGCCAGTGACACCGACGGGGCGGCGGCATGAGCCGTCGACGCAGCACGCCATGGCCGTCAAGGACGCCGAGCTCGAGGCGGCCTTGCGCGAGGCGGCCCATGACTGGATGGATTGGCGAATCTGGAGGGCGCGAGATCGGAAGCGCCCGCCGCCCCGGAGGGCACCGAAGCCGTTAGAGCGCGAGTCTGCAGGACGCGAGCCAGTGCCATCCACCGAGCTGTCGCCGCCCTCTGCTGCTGAGCGCTTGCGCCCTCGCCCCGAATACATAGTGGTCATGGAGGATGACGCCTCGCGCACGCCGGCCTATGGGCGAGACCCATTGGGGCGTGTCGAGCGCTTCTCTCTCGAGGCGTTAGTCGAGGAGCTGGAGGACGTCGATGGCGCGTGGGATTTGATCGTGCTCCATGAGCTACCGCCACATCGGATGCTCGATCTGATCGATCTCGCGCATGCTCCCGAGCTGACCTCGGCTGAGCTCCGACGCCCTGCGGCCCTCGCCACGCCACGCCTTCTCCGTGTGCCGCCCACACACAAGGCCGTAGCATGGGTGCTCTCCGGCCGCTTCGTGCGTCGGCTACTGGCCGCGCAGGCTCAGCGCCCCTTTTTGGGGCCTGTGGACGTGTGGGCGTGGCGCGTCAGACAGCCAGGCGGCGGCCCCGTGCGAGCGTACGCGCCGCTGCTGCCCTGGATTGAGGAGGAGCCCTCGTGTGCATCGCACCACGCGGGATACCACCACGACGCGCAGCAAGACGCCGCGGCGACACCGCAGCAGCAGCAGCGGCAGCAGCGGCAGCAGCAGCAGCAACAGCAGCAGCAGCAGCATTCTTGCCCGGCATCGCTGCCACGCCTCGTGCAGGAGTGGTGCGGGCGCGTGCTCACTGCAATCTAGGATTTCAGCACAGTAGGCCCTACTCTGTCTAGTCATCTAAGTGTGGAGTTAGATTCACCTTGACCTTCTACGACTTCGCCTCACGTCGGCCGTGTACTCTCACAGCAAGGTCCTACTCACGGCGAGATGGATCGCATCAAGTCTTTGTGGATGATAACCGGGGCCGAAAAAGCAAGAGGAGCATTCATACCTAGGTGGCGGTAGTTGTGCCACTCTGTGGTCTCCTTTGGAATGATCGAGCTGGGAAGAGGCAAAGGCTCCCACATTCTTCCAGCGCCGCCATGTGAGAAGCCGCCGCAGTTCGCGGGTGGAGGCGCAACGTCAGGTTTCGGCTTCCACTGCGGTATGGTTCCGTACACACCGCCGCCACCAGTGTGCCGTGAGAACGTGGTCTTCATCACAAAGGCCTGGTCGAGCGGCATCGGACGAGCACTCACAAAGTTGAGCGAACGGTTTCGTCGACAGCCCTCATCTCTGCTAGGTCAAGGCCAGTCAAGTCAAGTCATCCTTACCCCCTCTTTCTCTTCCCCCTTCTCTTGCTTGAGCGGCCGATCTTGAGCCGATTTCCTCTTCGTCGTAAGAGTGGCGCTCATCGGCTGTCGAAATCGCGCCCACTTCTCGTCTTCTCCTCACCTAGAACCCTGAGGCCGTGAGGCGTGACAGGGCGCGGTACTCTGCTGTCAGCACATATGACGTGTTGCCTCACTATTGATCCCCCTCTGCCATCTCCATCGACCCTCCCTAACAAGCTGGCTTCCGGAGCACATTCAATAGGCTTCCGTATGGTTGTCTGTTGTTTATGTATAGACTTGACTTGACTCTTGACACTTGACTTGAAGAGTGTAACGGCTGATGTGCGTGGTCATCAACACTCTTCGGGGACAGCGGCAGCCGCTGTTGTGGCCACAGCCACCGACGAGACACATGCCGTTCAAAGCCAGCAGCGTACCCTTTGGAAAATGTGCGTGTAAATTTCTGCAGCAGATGAATCAGATTTGGTGGGACCCAGAGCGGTGCAACCCACGCCCGTGCCCAACTGGCTGGTCGCGAGGGTCAAGGCAGCCTCAGACGCGGACACGAGGGTCAAGGCAGCCTCAGACGCGGACACCTCGAGACTTTGCTTGATTACAAGTATAGTAATGCTCGAGAGACGCAACGGCGTCGCCGGGTTGCTCCATGGGCATCTGCGGTCAACAATGAGCAGCAAGGACCAAGAGGGGCGGCGTCATCATGTACGCCGCCACATCGCTGGGGCGCAAGCTGGGGCTGCACGACTCAAGCTGGGGCTGCACGACTCCATCTTCAGTGGCTTGCGCCACGGGGAGTACCCACAGGCACAAAAGCCACGCTGGGGCCTGAGATCTCGGCGCTGGCTGCTGAGGCACGAGGCGCAGCACGTCAAGGGCGACGCGGCGGCCTTCACGGGCTTCGAGTGCCCGACACGTACAAGTCTCGGACGAGGCGGTAGTGTGATGGCTATTACCCGCTGCGACTCCGCCAGCGCGACCTCAAAAAGGCAGAAGCAGTAGGCCCACTTGTGGCTGGCGACGGCACCACGTTCCGCCTCCGGGGGGACGACCAGCCCTCTCTGCCGCGCATGTTTCAAGAGATGCCCGGCCGCAAGTACCTAGTACCACCACTTTAGCCACGTGCAGAACATGAAGCTGCAAGAGAAGAGTGGGATCGCGAGCACAAAGCGTGCCGTCGCCGTAGCCACTTCACGCGTGCGCCTCCTGCTCTTCTTCGGCGGCCTTCACGGGCTTCGAGTGCCCGGAGGCCGGCTGCACCTTCAAGGACCCAGCAACAAGCGCGGCCGTGTGGGCGCACGCGGCCGAGGCGCACGGCATCGAGGAGGACAAGCGCCGCTGCCTCTGGGCGGGGTGCGGTCGGCACTTTGCCAAACCCTTTGAATACCGAGCGCACGAAGGCGTGCACACGGGCGCCGTCTCAGACAGAAACGGCTGCGGCCTTGCGCCAGCTGAGTTTTGTTGCCGGCACTTTGCCAAACCCTTTGAATACCGAGCGCACGAAGGCGTGCACACGGGCGCCGTCTCAGACAGAAACGGCTGCGGCCTTGCGCCAGCTGAGTTTTGTTGCCGCAGAGCGTTCGCACCACTGTCTACTGGCGACTGGCGACTGGCAAGTACTGTGGAAACTGGGAACTGGCTCATCAAGATTGACGCAATGGAATGAGGCTCAAACTGGATTGGCTCATGCTCAGAAGCTCAGCTTCGGAACCTGCGCACGCTTGACGCTATGCGCGTGGGAATCGATGGTGCCACTGGAACAAGCCCGCGCCCACCTGGTGACGAGAACGACTCCGACCAACCTTCAATAACTTCCCCTTCCCCACCTTCCCCACACTCCCCTCCTTCCCCCCCTCCCCCTTTCCTAATTTGCATCTGACCACTATCAATAGGGCTCAAAAGTTCGGTCTCAAGCCGCGCGGCGCAACGGGGAGATGCAGACGGCGGAGGTCATCGCAACGCCGAGACAGACCGCTGCCGGGAAGGTCGTCGTGCTGACAGGTGGCACGACAGGCCTTGGTGTTGGCCTTCTCAGCGCTTGCCTTGAGGCTGATAAGATCTACCTCCTCTGTCGCAGCCTTGAGAAGGGCGCACAACTCGTGGCGCAATATCCCGAGGCAAGAATCGAGTTGGTGCGATGCGAGCTTTCACGAATGGCGGACGTGAAGGCTGCAGCCGAGGTCTTGTGCGCCGCGGGCAGGAAGATCGATTGGGTGTTTCTCAATGCGGGCTTGATCTCCGGCAGCACGCTGCGCAAGACCGATGAGGGCATCGAGGAGACGCTTGCCGTTAACGTCTGCTCCGCGTATCTCTTAGCGCGGCTCCTCGTGCCGCAGCTTGCCGATGAGGCGAGGCTCATATTCACGGGCAGCGAGGCCGGGAAAGTGGTCAAGTACACGGTGGATCTCGATGCCATGCAGGGTGAGCACGGCATGGGCGTTGCCGGCTTCATCCAGTATGCGAAGACCAAAACGCTGATGCATCAGATCGCCGGCGCGCTCTCCGACAAGCTTGATGCCCTGGGCGTCAAGGCGCATGTGAGCGCGTGGCACCCAGGAGCGGTGAAGACTGGGATGGCCAATAATGTCTCACCATGGCTCGCTAAGGCTATCAAATTCGCGTTTGCTTTCGTCTTCCGCACCCCCGCCACGGCCGCGGCCTTTGGAATGCATCTGGCCACCGCGCCACAGCCGCTTCATCGCGGCTGGATCTCCGATGGCGATATGGGCCAGCCAAAGGATGTGAGCCAAAAGGTCATTCCGGGCGCAGAGGACCCGGAGCGGTGCGCGCAAACGTGGGCGGCCATCGAGGCTCTCGTCGCCACTGCCCTGGGCGGCTCGGAAAACGTGCCGCCTCTCGGCAAGTAAACGCCCATCCCACACGCGCTGGCCCGTGCTTCCTGTGGGTGGGGTGTTTTCAAGGGCGATGCATCAGCTGCGCGCCTTTGGTCATGCTCTGTATTTGCGGGTTGCAGGCCGCGGCTCCGGCTGAAAAGCGGAAAAGCTGGTCGCGCACGGCGAGCTGAGCGCGCTTCTAGACCTTTCCGAGTTCGTAATGGTTAAAAGCTAATTATACCAGACAGTGGACGGTGCTATTAACAGCATCAGTCCGGTTGTGACGCCAGCCTCTCAGCCGCCCGGTCGATGTCGCCACTGGTCGCGACGAGCGCGCTGCCGGCCGCCTCCGTGTCGAAGCCCATCTCGCGGAGCACGGCGATCTCGGCAGCATAGGCCGTCACGTAGGGCGCAGGAGCTCGCGCCGCGGCCTCGGCGGCCTCGACCACTCGAACCGCCTCGACTGCGGCGATTGCGGCTGCCACCTCGGCTGCCTCCTGCGCGTCGGCATACGAGATCGAGGGGGAGATCGAGGGGGAGCCCACGAGATCGAGCGAGATCGCGCGCCTGACCGCGGCGGCGGCGGAGCCCGCCGCGGGAGATCGAGAGAGATCGTAGCCCGCCGCGGGTCCCTCGAGGGAGATGGCGCGCGTCGCGTTGGGCGCTCCGCCTGTGCTTCCGAGCATGCGAGCCGCGCCACGATGGCCAGTGGCGCCCCAGTGGCCGCCCACCACAGCGCCTCCTTTGAGGGGCATCACGTCGCTCATCGGGAAGCCCGCGCTTCGCATCGCCGCGCGGGTGCAGTAGCGCGGGTCGCGTGCAAACTGCTCCGCAGTCACCCAGGCGGTGGACGACATTGATGCGTACGCGCCGCGGCTGCCGCTGGCTGCGGCTCCGATCGGTGTACAGGCGGTTGCCGCAGCGCCTTCCCATGCAGCCGTCTCGGCGCCGGTTAGAGGCCAGGCCGCGGCAGCCACCATTGCGTCTGTATCGAGGGGCAGCACACTGCTGCTCCCCAGGTAGCTCGATGGGTAGCACACCACTCGCTCCGTGCCTGGCAGCAAGACCAGAGAAGGCTTGAGCGTGCGCGGCATGTCCGTGTTGGCTCGTAACGTACCTGTGGGGAAGGGTATGGCGCCGTGGTGAGCACTCGTATGCTAGGCCAGAGACGGCTTGAGCGTGCGCTCAACACGGCGCGGCGGATCCGTGCTGGCTCGTCGCGTACGCAATTCGGACTCAAGGCGTTGATGGAGGCCGGGCAAGGCTCCGGCGGGCCCGGCGGCGACTATGGTCGCGTAGAGAGTGGTGAGCTGCGCCTTGGGCGCCGTGTCGATGGCAGCGGTCAGCAGGCTGATAGCACCGACGCCGACGCCGACGCCGCCGTCGCCGCCGCCGCCGCCGCCAGCTGTGCATTGCGCCGCGCCGTCCCAGGCAAAGTTTTCGGCGGCGGCAGGGCGTTGCACGACAGCGGCGCCGCCAACGGCCAGCGCCGGCGCCGGCGCCGCCACCGCCACCGCCACCGCCGCCGTGATCGGGGCGGTGGCGGCGACGGCCTTCGGGGCCACAAAGAGCTGCTCAAGCGCCAAGAAGCGTTGCTCGGCGACATCCCACTTGGAGCCGCTCGGTGCCACCAGCCGGCACTTGGCCATCTGCGCCTCGTCGTGCGAGATCGGCCGGCGCTCGACCGAGACGGCGCGCACGTAGCAGTGGTCGCGCAGCAGCCATGCGAGGTCGGCTCCTCGCCGGCGTGTGCTCGAGACGGCGTTCCCGAGTGTGCTCGAGACGGCGCTCCCGAGTGTGCTCGATACGGCGCTCCTGAGTGTGCGGTCGGTGCTCGAGTCGGCGCTCGCGCCCGCGGCGACGCTCGTGCCGCCGGCAGTCGCGCCGCCGGCGCCTGCGAGGGAGGACCTGGCGGCCTGGGCGGCGGCAGTCGCGCCCACGACAGCGCCTCTCACAAGCTCCAGCGAGGCGGTGGTGCCCGCGACGGCGGTGGTGCCCGCGACGGCGCCCACGCCCGCAACGGCGCCTGCGCCCGCAACGGCGCGCACTCCTGCCATCGCCTCGATTGCCGCAGCTGCGTCGGCGGCGGCCGATGAGGCGCTGTCGTGGGCGCTCTTGCTGCCGCTGCGGATGCCGCCACCGCCTTGCAGCCCCGAGCCACCGACGGTTGCGGACTCACCGTTGCCACCTCGATTTCGGCCATTCAAGCGACGCAACGTGTCCGCCTCGTCCTCGTCCTCCTCGTCGTCCTCTGCCCTCGCCGCTGCCGCAGCGAGGGCGGCTGAGAGGGGTGCATTCGGAGGCAGCTCGCGCGCAGTCGCGGCGAGGTACTCGACCGCGTGCCGCAGGCTCGCGACCGGCTGTGCTCGCTGCGCACGCGGCGGCGGCAAGCGCTCCCCATCCATGACGCAGGCAACGCACACGCTTTCCAATCCAAAGAAGATGACCGTGCCGGTGGACTTGCCCGCGCGGCGGAGGGTCGCGCAGGCCTCGTCGGCGAGCTGCACGCGCGCGGCGCCGCGCTCAAACAGCGAGCGCAGCGTAGGCTCCAGATCACTCTCGCGGTCACTCACCGCCGACACCACCACCACGTCGGCGCCCCGCAGAGGGCACGCGCCAGTGAGGCCGAGCGAACGGAGTGCGTCACCCACGGCTGCGTCGGCGGCATCGGCGGCCGCCTTGTCGATCAGCTGGCTCGAGGCCGTCGGCCGAGCGTCGCGCGCAAAGCCCACAAGGCTGCGGAAGGAGCTCAGCTGCAAGATCAGCGGGCTCTCGAGCCGCGCGGTGCGCCGGTACGCGGCGCGCCAGCCGTGCTGGTTGACAGTTCTCGGGACGACGACGTTGGCCCAGCTGCGTCTCTCAAACAATGGGCGCCAGATGTCATCCTCGCCGGCGAACGCGTCGGGTGCGCGGCCACACTCAGAGAAGCGCAGCACCGAAGTGAGCGACAAAAAGGAGAGGACGTGCACGAGCAGCTCCATCGGCAGCGCCAGCAGGTGGCCACTGCCGCCCGACCCGAGAGCCGCGGTGAGCGTCCTCTCCTCACGAGCTGCCTGCGCGGCAGCCAAGGCCGATCCCGCGGCTCGGCGTGGGGTCGACATGAGGGATTGTTTTCCCCACGAAAAGTCCTGTTCTCGCCTGTGGCTGTGGCGGGCTTGTGCAGCGGCCTTGGAAACAAAAGCTCGGAACGACGCTACGCATGCAAGTGGGGGAAGAGGGGGAAAGGGGGGATTCAGGTTGGGGTGCGAGATCGATCCGTATACGGAGCCCACGCACCGAAAAGGGAAGGGGGGGAGGGAGGGGTCCCTAGTATTCTCCAGGCGATCGAAAGACCATCTTGACCACGGCGAGTCACTCCTCCGAGTATCCAACCATCTCGCATAAGAACTGCTCCCCTAGCACCTCAGCACTCGCCTTGCCGCCGTTGGCCATCTGAGGGCCATGGCTGGCCACCGTCGCCTTGCCGCCGGCCACCTGAGGCCGCGGCCTCGTGCCTCGCCACGAAGCACGATCGCGTCGGACCGCACAAAGACCGCGAGGGGCTCGGCGAGCGATGGGGCGTCCACACACGCGGCAGCGCGCGCCGCAAGCCGCGGCGCGAACTCCGCGTCGAGCATTGTGAGGCGCTCGCCACACAGCTCAAAGAGCGCCGCCACCGCATCGGCTGCATTGGTCGGCTGCGAGTGCCCCGCATGCGCGCGCGGCCTTTTCGAGTGCCGACCGAGCCAGCTCCAGCTGCGACTGCTCCGCAAGCGCCTCGCTCCAGCGCACCGCCTCGCTCACGGGCGCCGTGTGCGGCTCCGAGAACCCGAATTCGCCGTGAGTGCCACACCCAGCAAGTGCCCATCTCCGAGTGGCAGCCCCAAGGCGGTTTTCATGGCCTTCATCGTTGACTGCAAAATAGGCACCGCCACCTCCGTTGCGGCTGCGGCAGAATTGTCTTGCCTTGCCTCCATCTCCGCCATCGCCATCGAAGCGCCTGCGCGTCTCACAGCCTGTACGTCTCACAGCCTGTACCCCCTTTGGTCCAAGTGCTGCTTGTTTCAGAACACTCACGCCGCTCTGAATGGCCATCTGTGATGGCGGCATCGTCCAAATCTCGTTGTCGTCCTCCTCTCCACTAGAAACAAGGTCGATGGAACCACCGCCCGCCACAGGGAACGCGATCCGCGGGGCCGGCGGTGGCGGCGGCGCAGGGCGCATGAAGAGCTCACTGACACATCCATCAATGAGCATGAGGGCCCATGCAATAGCCACCAGGCCCTTTGTCCGATACGAATTGGTTGCATTTATGCGCGAAGGTGCACGTGCCGTCGGGCTTGAGATTTTGCACGGCCGGCCACCATTGAAGTCGGGGCAAGGCTTCTTGCTTTTGCTGCCCCTCGGCCGGAAGGCGTGTTACTGGCGTAGTGGCTCAGCATCCAGAAGTTGGGGTCGTCGTCAACGTGGGAACGGTACAGCTTGCCCTCGAAAAAGGCTACCCCTCCATCACCACCTCCACTGGATCATATGCTTCGATCCACAGAAGGTGTCTCGCTGAGTGCCTCTCTCGCGACGCACGAGCGCGATATGCGCGTGTCCGCAACGATGAGTATACGTCGTGAGAAATTGTGCGACGTAGATGATCTCGGCCCGTACGAACGTGGCGATGAAGTTGAGAATACCCGCCATCTTGAGGAAGATCAAGTTGCACTCCTCGAACTCGCGGTCGTCAACGGGCTCTCGGCATGAGTAAGTTACCACGCGTCCGAGCAACCAGATGATTGCCCAGCGTATGCCTCTCGACCTGCGCCCGCCGCCCTTGGAATCCAGACTGTTGGTGAGCTCCGGGGTCAAGAAGGATTCCGGTTGGGTACGGGGTTAAGGTACGGGGTTGGTTCAGCGAGTGTTCAGCGTTGAAAACCGTTACCAAAGGAAACCCAAGGCGCTTCCTGGCGCTTCCCAGAATTCTCTTGGACCAGACGCCCCGCACGAGCGCGATGCTCCGAAGCCTACTCTCATTGACGGCCTTCGCTCGGCCGCGCATGCACCTGGCGCCGCGCATGGCGTCCGCAGCCGACGCGCTCGGTGGCCCGGAGATTGCGGTGCTCGGCGGCGGCTTCGGTGGCCTGTACACGGCGCTGCGGTTGTGCAGCCTCGACTGGTCGGGCGGCCCGGCGCCGCGCGTGACGCTCGTCGATCGTTCGGATCGCTTCGCCTTCTCCCCGATGCTCTACGAGCTCGCCACGGGCACTGCCACCTCGTGGGAGGTGTCGCCACGGTACGAGGACCTGCTCGCGGGCACGCAGGTCGAGTTCGTGCGCGCCGAGGTGTGCGGCCTGGACGAGGCGGAGCGGGTGGTGACACTGCGCTCGGGCACCGCTGAGCGCCAGCTGCCGTACGACCAGTGCGTGCTCGCCTTTGGGCTGCAGCCGCGCACGGACGCCGTGCCGGGCGTCTCGGAGCACGCGCTCACATTCCACAGCGCGGAGGATGCGCTCGAGCTCAAGAAGCAGCTCGCGCTCGCCCAGCACGCGTGCCGCGGTACGGGCACGCCGCTGCGAATCGGCATCATCGGCGGCGGCTACGTGGGCGTCGAGCTGGCTGCCAACCTCGCGAGCGCCCTGAGCGCAGCGCACGCGAACGGCGCGCCGGCGCCGAGTGTCGGACGGCCGGGCAGTTGCCCTCCGTCATCGACTCATCCACCGCAGATCACTCTCGTGCACCGATCCGAGCAGCTGCTCCCCGGCGCGCAGCCCTTCTCGCGCGACGAGGCGCAGCGCCGCCTCCAGTCCGCCGGCGTCGAGCTGCGCCTGGGTACGCGCGTAGTGAACGTGACGCCCGAGGCGATCAGCCTGGTGCCCACGACGGCGCCCGACGGCGCGCCGGTGACCGAGCTACCGGTGGACCTGACGGTTTGGTCTGCGGGCATGTGCCCATCCTCAGTGGTGCCCGGCCTGCCGCTGCCGCTCGACGCGCGCGGGCGCATCCTCGCCGACGCGACGCTCCGCGTGCGGGGCCATCCGCGCCTCTTTGCACTTGGGGATGCGGCGGCGGTCGTCGACGCGCGGCGCGTTGAGGCGCCACCGACGGCGCAGGCGGCCATGCAGCAGGCCGACTACGTCGCGTGGAACGTACGCGCCGTCGTGCGCGGCGAAGCGCTCCTCCCCTTCCGGTACGAGAACCTCGGGGAGATGCTCTCGCTTGGTGACCAAAGCGCGACGATCGCAGCGCTCGCACAAGCGGTGCGCCTCAACGGCCCGGTGGCGTACGCCGTACGCCGTGCCGTGTACGCGGCGCGCATGCCCACGTCCACGCAGGCGGCCAAGGTCGGCCTCTCGTGGGCGGTGGATGCCGCGTTTGGCGCGATGCGCAAGGCGGCCCAGCTGCCTGACAAGAGGAAGTGAGTACTTAAGTCTTGGTGCGAACCGTGTGCATTCATGTTGGCCAAAGAGTACTACAACTCGTTGTTCGTTCATTCAGTAGGTCCGGGAAATCGGTGCAAACCCTGTTCAGGGTCGGTGACCCCTGATCAGCCTCCCCGTGCGTGGCGACCAACCGCGCCCCAATATATTTGATATTTCAAATGAGACCCCTGATCGGAGGCACAATCGAGAGCACGTCCAAGGCAGAGAGGAAGCCGGCAAGAGGGGCTGATCAGGCCTGATCAGGGTCGCACTGGTTGGGCGGCCCATATAGGGTCCCAGCCTCTGTAGGGGCTGATCAGGCCTGATCAGGGTCGCACTGTGGTTGGGGGTCCCATAGGGTCCCAGCCTCGGTAGGGGCTGATCAGGCCTGATCAGGGTCGCACTGGTTGGGGGTCCCATAGGGTCCCAGCCTCTGTAGGGGCTGATCAGGCCTGATCAGGGTCACACTGTGGTTGGGGGTCCCATAGGGTCCCAGCCTCGGTAGGGGCTGATCAGGCCTGATCAGGGTCATGTGTTTGCATGCATGTCAAGAAAAAGGTGAAAAAACGTTTCCATTTAAGGCTACTTGTAAGCGGCCACAAAGAGGCCGTGGCGCCCTGATCAGGCCTGTTCAGGGTGTCGAGGAGAGTCGGACCGCGCGGATATCATGGCATCGGGATTGGCTAT